>JARYGA010015039.1:17500-20000 GCA_030545235.1 Helianthus tuberosus
ACCCGCTTGAACTAGCAATTGCAGGCTGGCTGTGCTGCCGGAACGTTACCTTAAAGCAAGCATCCTTGTGCCATCATCTCGTCCAGACAATAATACCCAACATGGCTGACAAGCTCAACCGACTTTACCCATAGGCACGCTTGCCTGAATACCTATGGGGCCATGCAGGAACTACGTGGGTCGCTGATACATATCGGGCGTGCCCAATTCCACAGCAAGCAAGCAAGCAACACCCCTATAGGCAGATTCCACCCGCTTGAACTAGCAATTGCGGGCTGGCTGTGCTGCCTGAACGTTACCTTAAAGCAAGCATGCGTGTGCCATCATCTCGTCCAAACAATAGTACCCAACATGGCTGACAAGCTCAACCGACCTTCCCCATAGGCACGCTTGCCTGAATGCCTATGGGGGTGCCAAACTACCGAAGTGGGGCTCAGCATGCGTTTGACACCTCTTTCCTCTCCCTTGGGCACTCTTGGGGTAAAGACAACCGTCTCACCTAGCTCACAATGCATGTGCTTGCCTTGGCCTTGGCTTGGCCTTGGCATGCCTTCCTAGCACATGCTTGTCCTTGGCATGCCATCCCAGCACACACCAAGGCATGCCATCCCAGCACATGCCTTGGCATGCCATCCCAGCACATGCCTCTCTACCCCAAGAGTACTACCACCCCCCTATATATACATTCTGCACAAAAAGTAAAGTGACAGGAACAGACATTAATTTTTTGAGAAATCATAATTTTTGAAGGCAAGCACGTGGTCAGCCACGCTTTCAGGTCGTCGTGCGGGAACAAGGGCAGCGTGCTGGGCAGCGTGCTAGGCAACATGCCATGATGTGGGGCGCTTCCAAGGCAGCATGGCTTGTTTACTAGGCAACATGCTGAAATGTGTGGGCATCGATCGATTAACTAGCAAACGTCGTTGTTGCTTGTAGGCATCGTGTGGGGCATTTACAAGGCACCGGGCTTGATTTATAGGCAACGGGGCTTGGGGAGACCGACGCCTTGCTTGTATAGGCTTTAAACCTCGTGTCTCGTGTGCTTCTATCTTGCCCTTGCTTGGGCACAGGGGTTGCTCAAGCCCCTAGTCTCCCCTATATATACATTTTGCACAAAAAGTAAAGTGACAGGAACAGACATTAATTTTTCGAGGAATCATAATTTACGAGGTTTGCTGGGCGTCGAGGCAACGTGGGCAGGCAACGTGGGGGGGGAGGGGCGCTTGGTGGGGGGGGGAGGGAGGGGAGAGGGGCGCTTGTTCTCGGTCATCGTTGGGGCATTTGGGCTGTTATGCGCGCGCCACCAGCCTCCTTTGGCTTGGGCGCTCACCTAGCTTGCCCGGGCATGGGCTGCTCAACACCCACCCCTTCCCTATATATACATTTTGCACAAAAAGCTAAGTGACAGGAACAGACATTAAATTTTTGAGGAATCATAATTTTTCAAAACCCCATCAAACGACGTCGGATTGGCATGAAATTTTGCGTGAGACCTCGGTAACGTGTTTTAAGGGGTTTGGATGAAAAAAATTCAGTTTTCGGGTCCCGAGGGCCCGTTGGCCCGGCTCGGTCGGCCCGTGACGCTTGTTTGGCGTGGGTTGTCCGTAACCCCATGAAAGAACGTCGGATCGTCCCGAAACTTTACGTGGCTGTTGTAGGGCCCAAGTAGGGTCGTTTCGGGTCACGGGCCGGTTTGATCGGGTCAAAACGTTGACTGGGCTCGGGTCGGGACCGAGCGCCCGTGTGGTTCAACCATAACCGTATCAAACGAGGTCGGAACGGCACCAAACTTCATGTGAGCCATCGGGACAAGTTGACGGTGGTCTTGGGAAAGAATAATCTGGATTCGGGCCCACGGGCCTGCGGGCCCGGTACGTTCGTTTTCTCGGGATTCTTCGTAACACCACCAAGCGACGTCGGATAGCCACGAAAGCTGACACGGTTGTTCACGGGCATTCTTATGGTGGTATCGGGTCACGGCTTCACGTCTCGGGTCAACGTGTTGACCGGGCCATGTTCGGGCCCGATTTGTCGTTGGGCCTTGGTTCGGGCCCGTTGTGCTCGGATCGACACCAAACTTTGTACAGGTTGTTCACGGGTCATTCTTACGTGGTTTATGAACACGAGTTCACGTTCTCGGGTCAGGTCTTCATTTGGGCCTTGTTCGGGCCCGATGTGTCGTTGGGCCTTGGATCGGGCCCGTTGTACGTCGGATCGCCACGAAAGTTGACACCGTTGCTCGCGGACATTTTTATGGTGGTGTCGGGCCACGGCTTCACGTTTCGGGTCAACGTGTTGAACGGGCCTTGTTCGGGCCCGATGTCGTTGGGCCTTGGGTCGGGCCCGTTATGCTCGGATCGACACCAAACTTTGTACAGGTTGTTCACGGGACATTCTTACGTGGTTTGCGATCACGACTTCACGTTCTAGGGTCTGTTTTTTTATTGGGCCTTGTTCGGGCCCGATGTATCGTTGGGCCTTGGATCGTCCCAGTTGTACT
>JARYGA010015040.1:0-26291 GCA_030545235.1 Helianthus tuberosus
CCCACCTTTTAATTTTTTTTAAAAAAAATCAAATTTCTTTTATAAAATAATTTAAGTCTAGATTAATTTTATAACTTTTATAAAATTATAACATCACATGTTATAAGACTTATGCAACTTTTTAAAATGTTATTTAACCCATTAAATAACAAAATAAAATATTCTCTCATAATAAATTATCCACATAATTTATTAGTTTATCAAGTGCAATTATTTAGAAAACCAATTTCTAAATATTCTAAGTGATTAATATTTATTTGTTTGATCATATCATAAATAAATATTATAAGTGTTTGTCTAGCTTGTATTTGGGTATGACTCGACTTGGATCATAACGTACTAGCCACATCAATTTAATATGTGTCTTGGGCATACAGAATCCAACATTCTCCCACTTGCACAAGATACATAGAAGATTGATGCAAGTAGTAAAGACCACCTAACTATAGTTTACTACCCCTAATACGTATGAGTATATGTCCCATTCAATAACATCATCCCCTTCAAGTCCCTTACTTGAACATGATTTAGGTGAATCTATCATTTATCCTTTCGTTACAGATGTCATGTTAAATCCAGAGACATAGAGTGATCACTCTCTGTTGATTTAACTTTAGCAGGCCTTAGACATCTTACTCTCAATGAATAAGAGGAACAAATCCCTTCTCGACTACATACGTCTCTCACAATCACCTTGTATCACACCTGAGCTTAGCCTTGTGTACTGCCATATTACTGACAACGAAGAAATAAGTCAAGGTATAATATTCGGTAAATATCAAGACCCAATATGTATCTCAGGTCAGAGGATACTATGATATTCTCCTTTACTCAAATTTACTTATGATCAATCACAAATGATTCCATGCACTAATATTCGAGAGCGAGTCAGTCCAATATTTGTATCCCACAAATATCTATGAACCTTGGCAGCAACACTTTGCTCTATATTCATACCTAATGAACATCCACCAATCCAAGTTCATAATAGTCTTATATTCATATTTGTTCCCACAAGTATGAGCGACTACGGACATTTAGAATAAGCAACTTATTCACGGATTTAAACATGCTAAAATGGAACGTAACTCAAAATACCATAAAGAGTTATAATAACAGTTGTTCCAATATCTAAATACAAAACAGATTAAATCCAATCACTAGAATATCGAAGTCCTAAGGTACAAGTATGACCCTTCATGCTTTGCCCGTTCAAGGAGCTTCGTGAAAGGATCCGCAGTATTTTGATCAGTGTGAACTTTGCGAATACATATCTTTCCCTTTTTCAACTTCATCCCTTATGTAGTTGAAACTCCGCTCAATGTGCCTAAACTTTTTATGTGCACGAGGTTCCTTGATTTGAGCAATCACACTATCGTTATCACAAAGATTTCTAGGGGTCCTGAATGGTAGGGACTACCCCTAGATCGGCAATAATTCAAGTGGCAGATCCATATGAATTATCTCAATCAATGAAGCGGCGATGTATTATGATTATGTAGTGGACAATACTACCCTGATTGTGATCGAGAACCATCTCGATCAATTTGGAAACTCGTATCCCTGTAACCCTTTACAACGAATTCCGAAACTCGCATCCCTGTAACCCTTTACAACGAGTTCTTCTTTACCAGATCCATATATTAGAAATATATCCTTAGTCCTTCTAAGGTATTTCAATATATTTTTAATAGTCACCCAATGACCGTTACTCGCTGGTATCTTCTCGTCATGCTTAATGCGCATGACATGAGTTTAGTGCATATCATTACATACATAATGGATCCAATAGCAGACGCATATGGGATTCCTTTCATTCTTTCTTGCTCATCCTTTGAGCTTGGACATTGAAACGCATTCAATATTGTCCCCTCTTTGAATAGGTACCAAACCTTTCATAGAGTTCTCTATCTTGAACCTTTTCAAGACTTTGTCAATGTATGCACTTTAGTTTAATCCTATCAAGCGCCTTGATCTATCCCTATAGATCTTTATTCCCAAAAATATAGGCGACTTCACCAAAATCCTTAATGGAAAAACAACTTCCAAGCCAGGTTTTTACACCTTCCATGGTTGGAATATCATTTCCAAATAGTAGAATGTCATCGACATACAATACTAAGAAAGTGATGATGCTCCCACTAACCTTCTTATACACACAAGCTTCATCGACATTCTTGATGAATCCATATTCCCTAATATCTTCATCAAAACGGTGATTTCAACTTCTAGATGCTTGTTTCAATCCATAGATTGATTTCTTTAACTTGCATACTTTGTTAGGATGTTTTGGATCGATAAAACCTTCAGGCTAAACTATATAGACATCTTCCTCAAGATATCTATCAAGGAAAGCCATTTTGACATCCATTTGCCAAATCTCATAATCATATTATGCAAGTATGGCAAATAATATCCTAGTTGACTTTAGCATCGCCACAGGCAAGAAGGTCTCATTATAATCAACCCTTTGAGTTTGATTGAAACCTTTTGCTACAAGTCTCGCTTTACAAGTATCCAAGTTTCCATGCATATATGTTTTCTTCCTGAAACCCCACTTACTTCCAATCACTTTGGAGTTAAGAGGCTGCATAACCAATTCCCATACTTGGTTGTTATACATGGATTGCATCTCTACGTTCATGGCTTCAAGCCATTTGTCACAATCAGATTTTGAGATTGGATCATGGTATGTGGTAGGTTCACCCGAATCTACCACGTAGCATCCATCCATGAAAAATCCATATCTTTCAGGTGGACTACTAATTCTACCAGATTTGCGAAAGTTTTGTGTACTTTGATCAACCACTTGATCGTTTTCAACAACCTCTTGTTGAGTGCTAGTTTTAACCAAACGTGTATCGGCTTGTGGTTCTTGATCCTCATCAAGTTCCACTGTTCTACTAATTCCTTCCACAAGGAACTTAGCTTCCAAGAACTCAGCCTTTCGAGCAACAAATACCTTTTGCTCTGTTGGATCGTAGAAATAATATCCTATACCATCTTTAGGATATCCTACAAAGATACACTTAGTGGATCGTACTTCCAATTTGTTTGGGGTGTATTGCATCACATAAGCTTCACAACCCATACCTTTAAATATGATAATGATGGAGCCCTTCCATGCCATATTTCAAAAGGTGTCTTATCCACTTTCTTGGTTGGGGCCATACGGGCCACAGAGAGCAAAGCGTAACCCCAAAATGATAGAGAAAATGCGCTCCTAGCCATCATAGAACGAACCATATCCAAATAGAGTTCAATTCCTCCTCTATCGGAACGAAGAACTTTAATTGAGTTGATTTTGTACTTCACCTTTTGAAGGCTTTGAACATTTCAAAGCTTCAACTTTGTGTCTCAGCAAGTACACATAACCATAATTACTATAGTTGTCAGTAAAAGTAATGAAGTATCTTTCACCATTCCTAGTCATTGGCTTAAAAGGATCACATACATCCAAATGTATGATACCTAATAAATCTTTTGCCCTTTCCCACTAAAGGGTTTCTTTGTCATTTTACTTTGTAAACTAGATTCGCATGTATCAAATGAACCAACTTCATTTGTCTCTAAAAGACCATTCTTTCGAAGTATTTACATGTGACATCTGTTTATATGACCAAGGCGATAATGCCAAAGATAGGTCTTACTCAAATCCATTTTGAGTTTCTTGGTGATTGCTTGGTATATTGAACTATCAAATGATGTATTATTATGAACCAATTCATAAATACCATTTGAAAGCATAGCTTTAAAGTAAAACATGTCATTCATCGAAATATAAATGTCATAGTTTTCAAACTTTAAATTAAAACCATATTGCTTAAAAAGAGAAACTTGAATAATGTTCCTAGTCAAACTAGGAGCACCAAATATAAAAGAATTTCCAAACCATTTGGAAGTTTCAAAACATAGTCTCATCGGGCTACAACTTGAACTTTCGCTCCATTGCCCATGAAGAGACTAATGTCTCCCTTCTTTTAATGCTAATTTCTTTTTAACCCTTTTGCAACAAATTGCAAACATGAGTTCCACATCCGGTATCTAATACCCATGTGTTAGAAGAAATAATATTAAGTTCAATATGTATCATAAAGATTGTACCTGAGGTTTGCCCTCGCATTCCTCTTATTTTTCAACTCTTTGAGATAGGTTGGACAATTCCTATTTAAATGTCATATCTCACCATACTCAAAGTATAGATCGTTTGTGGCAACCTTTGCCTTCTTATATTTTGGTTTCGGTGGTTCTGCTTTAGCCTTTCTTTTTCTTTCCCTTTGATGTGCCCCTATCCTTTGCAACACTTGCCTTGGAGTTGGGGTGATGCCCTTTCTTGTTGCCATCCTCATTGATCGTTAGAATGGATAAAGCCCTTTTATCCATATTGAGCCTTTCGAGGTGATCAATGTGGCTTTTCATCTTAAAGACATAAGATGAGACCGACTGGTTTTCCTCCATTCGACATGCATGAAGCGCTCGAACCGTTTCGAAGCGTTCTACCCTTGCTTGTTGTAGGAACATTTCCTTCAATTGGGTAATCATGTCATACGCCCATGATGTTCAAAATCCTTTTGAATCTCGGGAATCATAATTCCTAACATGAGGCATGAGGCTTACATAGTATCCTCAATATACTTAATCCAATCGTTATAGGCATCCTTATCTTCCATAAGATGTTCATCGGGATTAGGATCGTTCAACACATAGGATATCTTTTCTTACTTGAGAACGATTCTTAAGTTTCGATATTAATCCATAAAGTGTTTTGATTGAGATGATCCTTTTCAAGGAATGTTTTTAGTGATAGGTTACGGACGGTTTGGGTAATATTGTTAGCGGCCATCTACAAAATTTAACAAGGTTCAATTTTAGTATTTTCGATATTATTATATTTTAATCATTAATACCCTTTTATGTCTCATAGACAATTAATAATTAAAATCTAGAATCCAACGTTACATTTAAATATTGGTTAGGTAACCTTTATCCCATTATTTAAATTAACAAGGTAGTCAACGTTTGACGATTGCAACCCTTTGCAACTTCTAGCTATATGGGATCGATTAAACATCTTTATGTTTAGTTGGAATGTTTAATCCCATCAACACCTATGTTCCCCATGCTTCGGTGACCCTAAGTTCATGGTTTCCAAATCAAGTCGTCCAACTTACACACACATGTGAGTTTATACATATAAGTGGTTAGGTGACCTTTATCCCACAAACATGATAACCCCACCTCGAACATACAAGTTCCCTCAAGTGTGGTTAGGTGACCTTTATCCCACAAAAGAGTTCCCAAGTGATTCGAGTGTTGTATAAAAGGATGGTGTTTGACTTGTTTTATAAAAGAGATTTTGAGTTTTCAAAATTCTAGTTTAGAAAACTTTATGTACCATACATTTGCATGCATTCAAATCCTTGGTACTTTTGTGAAAACCAATTTTTCAAGGTTCTTTTTAATAAAACCCATTTTATTATAAAAATCATTAATTTTAATAACCTTTTATTAACCTCTTTAATGATTTTTTTAAGAACCAATTTTTGAGCTTGTCGTTGATTATTAGTTTGTTAAGCATGCATATCGACATATCATCTAAACAACATAAATAAGCAACCACACAAGCATAACATACATAACAATAGGTGCATAACCATAGCCAACTATTTTGACCACACTTGTTGGCCGAAACAAGTGTGTCAAAAGGTCCTTCCTAAAGGGTGAATATTGACACAAGAAATGTGTCGTTGAACTCCCACTTGATCCCGCATCCAAATGCTTCAAGTCTTCTTCTTGTGTTGTGATTTCTTCACATTCTTTGGGCTTCCAAATGTCTTTTATATTCAGCTCCAAACTCCTTTGGACTTCAAAAATGTGTTTTGGTTATCGGGCTAAAATCCCGTTAAGAACTATGAAGTCCTTTAGGCCCGAAATTAGCCAAAACCAAAACCGCATTTTTGTGTGCATCTTCTTTTACAAAAAAAATATCCTAATACATTTTTCTATTAAAAATAAAATGCACCTAATCTATTTATTTACATGCCAAATGAAAATAAATAAATTACATATTTTTACAAATGGAAGAACAAGAATAATAATTATTACAACCCTTTGGAATAATTAAATATAAATCACAAAACACAAATATTCAACATATTCATATACAAGGTCATGGCTAGGTTATGAGCACCAAAAAAAATATCAACATATATAAAATTCAAGAAGCAAAAATGGTTCCCTTTTTATAACCTACTTTTCGGTCAAGAATGAAAAAACCGAAAAAATGGGTTTTTGTCCAAACAAACAAATCATCCATATGACATATTTTTTTCAAGATACATTTATGCATGTAAGAAAATAATCTTGAAAAACAAAGGGATAACCAAGCTTAAAATTTCGGCCATAGGGTTTAACCAAACCCGAAACCCGAAAATTTTAATCTATTGAAGCATGCACTCATATAAGCGGCTCTAGATGCCATTGTTGGGTTTTTCACATGTTTATCAAAGCTATTTTATCCGTATAAAATAAAAACTCAGCGGAAAGATTATTTAAAACATGTTACTTACAAGACATAAAACTCATTTTATTATATGTAAAACCCAATACCCGGATCCATATACGAACATGCATGCTATCAAAATTAAAACACAACCATAGAGTGTTTAGAATACTACCTTCCAAGGAGTAAAGGATATGAAGATGATGATGCTTCTTGAACGGTTGCCTTCAAGTGTAGAAGACCTCAAGCTTGTATACCCCAAGCCTTCCAACAAACACTTTATGTTTAGCTAGGATTTCTACACTCATAAACTCACTTGAAAATCCCTCATAAAGCCACTACCTTGGCCGAAAATATGAGAGGCAATTTTAGAGAGTTCTTGCACTAGAAATTACAAACTTGAAAAAATCTAAATCCACCATATGTTGGCCGATTTCTAGAGAGAAATCTCTAGTATTTTCAAGTTCATAATTAAAAATGATCATCTTTTTTTTAGTCTTGCAACAACTTGTCTTAAAAGAATGAGAGAGATATTTGCCACCCACAACAACCAATCATAGACCATCTAAACATGCAAATTGCATGTCACATGATTGGACCAAATTTGGTCTTGGGAAGAGAAAGGGGGGCGGCCCACCTTTTAATTTTTATAAAAAAAATTCAAATTTCTTTTATAAAATAATTTAAGTCTTGATTAATTTTATAACTTTTATAAAATTATAACATCACATGTTATAAGACTTATGCAACTTTTTAAAATGTTATTTAACCCATTAAATAACAAAATAAAATATTCTCTCATAATAAATTATCCACATAATTTATTAGTTTATCAAGTGCAATTATTTGGAAAACCAATTTCTAAATATTCTAAGTGTTTAATATTTATTTGTTTGATCATATCATAAATAAATATTATAAGTGTTTGTCTAGCTTGTATTTGGGTATGACTCGACTTGGATCATAACGTACTATCCACATCAATTTAATATGTGTCTTGGGCATACAGAATCCAAAAAAAAATTGGGTTTAAATAGACCTTATGCTAAAAATGTCGTTTAATTAGTAAAAAGCTTTCAAGTTACGATATCGAGCATAACTCCTAATTTAGACCTCAAACTGATGTCAAATTTTTAGGACATGTTTATAAATCAGTAATAAAGGTTTTTGTCCTCTTACATTTTCAAAAATCTCATTTTAATATCAAAAGGGCATAATGGTCAACTTTTAAGCAATTAACGGAAACATGCAATGAACTAGGATTAAATAGGAACCAAGTTGTATAACCTTAGAGGGTTATACGAACCTATAACATGGTCCTAAAGGAACCCTAAGGCATATCTAAAACAAGCTAAATCGGGTCAGAACTGAAAGTCAAGGCAAAAGTCTACTTTTGCGACTTTCGGTTCCGAACCGAGCCTAAACTCAGAATTGTCGGGTTGAACATGCTTAGACATGTTCTTACATTATTTACCAGGTTATTTTAGTGTTAAAACATGTTTCATAACTTCTACATTGTCAGTTATGAATTTATTTGCAAAACTAACTTCTGTTGACTTTTTAATATTAAGTTTGATCCGACAATTGACCAAGTTAGAGTGATAATCAGTGGGTGCCCTTTTAAGGATTTATTACCCACATAATTACCAACTCATAGCCACTTTCAATTCGAATAATGGCTAGGCCATTAGTGATTAATCACTAATTCAAAGCTTAATTACGATAGTTTTGACTTTTGGTCATTAAACTAATAAAACCTTAATTACAGAAGCTAAGACCGTGGGGTATGGTGGGGGCTTGGGTTGGGGCATTGGTTGACACGTGGATGTTGAATATTAACAAACCCATAGCCAAGTTTTAAGGGGTATGGTGGGGCTTGGGTTGGGCGTGGCTGGGCTGGCGTGGCCAAGCCACATCAACATTTTTTTAATATATATATATTTATATTTATAACTACATATATAATAAACATACATATTTTTTTTAAACTACATAAACATACATAATAATTATCAAAATAAAAAAACAATCATTCTTCGTCGTCTTCGTCGGTTTCGAACCCAGGAATCGTTGAAACATGATCCACCAAATCAGATCGAAGGTTGTGATGTATATCCCTTGACTTGATCAAAAATTCATTTGCCGCTTTATCTTGGTCTGTTACGTTACCTGGTTGGGGGTCATCGTCGTCATAGTAGGTAACGACCGCTCTACCTTCATCCTCCAAAATCAAGTTGTGAAGAATGATACATGTGTACATCACGTTTCCAATCTGATCCTTGTCCCATAGTCGACAAGGCATTGCCAATATTCGCCACCTTTTCTTCAAAACACCGAATGCTCGCTCGACGTCTTTACGTGCAGCCATCTGGACCCTGTTAAACTTTAATCTCTTTGGATCTGTGGTACCGTGTTTTGTGAACGATTTTACGAAAACCCCTCACTCTGGGTAAATCCCATCAACTAGGTAGTACCCATACACGTACTCAACCCCGTTTACAAAGAAAGTTCCTTTGGGTACTATACCATTTACCCGATCATTGAAAAGGGGCGAGTGGTTTATGATGGTAATATCATTATGTGAACCTGGCATACCGAAGAACGCATGCCATATCCAAAGATCTTGGGACGCAACCGCTTCAAGCATGA
Source organism: Helianthus tuberosus (assembly GCA_030545235.1). Lineage (NCBI taxonomy): Eukaryota > Viridiplantae > Streptophyta > Magnoliopsida > Asterales > Asteraceae > Helianthus > Helianthus tuberosus. The sequence continues at coordinate 9,152 of JARYGA010015040.1, forward strand.
TGGCTGGCATCCCATGAAATCCACTCGTGTGAGCGCCTTGCCATTGGGTAGGACAAAGTTCCCAAGCCCATGTCATACAATCTAAACTACCTAGCATCCCGGGTAGCCCATGATAATCTGCGTGATGTTCCAATAATTGTTGCATGTCACTGAACGAGGGCTTTCTCAAATATATTTTCCTATAAAGTTCTAGAATACACGAACAAAAGTTGTGAAGACTTTCTCTAGCTACACGTGCAGACATTTTTAAATAGTCATCCATAATGTCTGAACTATTTCCGTACGCTAACTGCCTAAGTGCGGCCGTGACCTTTTGCCACGTACTAAATCCTAATTGCCCGACTACATCGGGTTTTTGTTGGAAATAAACATACTTCTCCTCAAGATCTCTAGATATCCTTAAAAATAATTTTCTACTCATACGAAAACGACGCCTAAACATTTTTTCATCATACTTAGGTTCCGCTGAGAAGTAATCACTTACCAACAAAACGTTAGCGGTGTGCCGTTCACAAGCGATGTACCTTCTCATGCGTTTAGGTTGTTGAGTCTCTTCCTCCTCCTCTTCGTTTTCCACGATAGCTTTCACCACCGTCGTGATCGTTTGTAGAAATATTTCCGCACCATCGTCAAATGATGATGACGATTCAGTATAACTTGAAGAACTCATGGCAAGATTGTGTTTTATGTGTTTGATATTGTGTGAGAAAAATGATAAATATGGTAAGGTATTTATAAAGGAATTTTTTTTAAATAGCCCCCAACGGCTAGCCCAACGGCTAGTTTGGTTTGGCCATTCACAACCCGCCATGTCAGCTTGCTAGACCCGCCCCACGCCCGGCTTGAAACCCAAGCCCCAAGGGCCACGCCCCAACCCAAGCCCACCCGGGATGGTGGCTTGGGCGTTTTCCCCCAACCCACGCCCAAACCCCCGCCCCGTACCCCATAGTCTAAGAGTACTTACAAGAGTCCTTAGCACGAAAATTTGAGCTAATAGAGCCTCCTTAAAGACCAGGTTGCTCCAGAGAACTTGCTTTGAGAGTGTGTTTGTGAAATTTCTTGAAGTGTGAATGAAAAAGTGGAGCAATGAGGCCTTTATATAGTGATTTCTACTTCACAAGATCACTCCATGTGTCCTCAGGTGTTTTATGATGTTAACATGTGTATAGTGGTTTTTAAAAACTAGTTGCATGCTGTTGTTTACGCCCCAGAGTTTGCAGAAGATCTTTTGAAGATTGCAGGTTGCATGCTGGGCACCTGCCAGTTGTGCTGGAAAATGAGCACCGTCGCGCCACGCGCCAGGGGAAGGATATCCCGGCGCGCCACGCGAGACAGCAACTTTTAAAGTTGCTTTGTTTTGTTGCATGTTCAGTCCCTGCACTCTTGTTACTCGATAATCTGACGTTTTCAGCATGCATGGTCAGTGTAAATAGGTCAGGGGTGTTCTAGGGAGTGTAGCCATGCATTTGTAAGTCTTGGACACATTGTAAATAGCTCTCGTATAAAGAATTTATACTTTTACACTTTTAACCCCTATTCTTGGAAACTTCAGTTTACATCAAAATTTTGAATCGGGTCTTTATGAAACTTTTATCAGATGTTCTTGAGGGTGTAAAAATGAACTACAAAACTTTGGGGATGATAAAAGGCCTCTCAGAGGTAAAAATTGACATGTTGACACTTTACCCCCTGTGTTTTGTAACTTTTAATTTTTAAGCGCAAACGGCTTTTAGTGTCTGACAATTTATTCAATAATGAATACGGACATTATACAGAGTCATTCAGAGGTACAAGTTTGGCATGTTGATGCTTTTAGTCCTTCTTATTACATCTTTGCACTGTTGACAATTTTAGTCCCTCAAGATATCTTTAATCTCAATCAAGGTTTATGACACGCGTCACCATTGTATTGGACGTGATTTTACGAGGTGTTACATCCTCACCCCCTTAAAAGAAATCTCGACCTTGAGATTTACTGGAATAAATGAGGGTACTTCTGCTTCATTGTGGATTCGACCTCCCACGTATATTCGGGGCCTCTACGGGCATCCCACTTTACCTTCACAATATGCACATGCTTCTTTCGAAGCTTTTTAACCTGTCGATCCTCAATTGACAAAGGTTTTTCAACAAACTTTAAGCTCTCATCTATATGCAGATCCTTATGTGACATGGATAATGATTCATCAGCTAGACACTTCTTCAAATTGCAGATGTGGAACACATTATGAATTCCACTAAGCTCTTCAGGCAGGTTTAACTTGTAAGCTAGCGTTCCGACACATTCGATAATCTCGAATGGTCCTATGTATCTTGGACTTAGCTTGCCTTTCTTGCCAAAACGCATTACCCCTTTCCAGGGTGATACCTTAAGTAACACTTTGTCACCTACCTCGAATTTCAGAGGTTTACGCCTTTTATCTGCGTAGCTTTTCTGCCTATCCCTGGCAGCTTTGAGACGATCACGTATCTGCACAATCTTATCTGTCATCTCCAGGACTATATCAGGTCCTGTTTGTTGGACATCTCTAACTTCTGCCCAACAAACGGGCGTCCTGCACTTTCTTCCATACAAAGCTTCGAAAGGTGCAGCTTGAATACTTGAATGATAACTATTATTATATGAAAATTCAATCAACGAAAGATGATCATCCCAACTTCCACCTAAATCAATAACACAAGCCCTTAACATATCCTCCAGTGTTTGAATTGTACGTTAGCTTTGCCCATCCGTCTGAGGATGATAAGCAGTGCTGAAGTTTAATTGAGTACCCAACGATTGCTGAAAGCTCTTCCAAAAGTGAGATGTATATCTAGTATCTCTATCGGATATAATAGACACTGGCACTCCGTGGAGAGATACTATCTCATCCACGTACAACTAAGCTAACTTATCTGAGCTGTGTGTTTCCTTGATAGGTAAGAAGTGGGCTGACTTGGTCAGTCTATCTACTATAACCCAAATAGTATCATTTACTCGCTTCGTTCTTGGTAACTTAGTGATAAAATCCATGGTTACCATTTCCCACTTCCAGGTGGGAAGTTCAGGCTGTTGCAGCAAACCTGACGGCTTCTGATGTTCGGCTTTAACTTACGCGCACGTCAAACATTTGGCCACATAAGTGGCTATAGATTTCTTCAAACCTATCCACCAATAATTTGCCTTTAAATCCTGGTACATCTTATCACTACCAGGATGAACAGAATACTTAGAGCTATGGGCTTCTTGAAGAATAATTTCCCTGAGTCCTCCTAAAATTGGAACCCATATTCGTCCATTTAATCTTAGAATTCCATCCTTACCATATGATAACTGTTCAGCAGTTACTCCCAACTTTTCATTCGAATAGTTAGCTTCTAACACAGCTTCCTTCTGAGTGGCTAACAACCTTTCATTCAAGTTGTTCTTCAATTCAATACTCTTGGCGTTGATTCTAATAGGCTTAACTCTTTCCTTCTTGCTGAGCGTGTCAGTTACAACATTTACTTTGCTTGGATGGTAGCGAATTTCACAATCATAATCATTCAATGTCTCCGTCCATCGACGCTGTCTCATGTTCAGATCCTTCTGGTTGAACAGATGCTGAAGGCTCTTATGATCAGAATAGATCACACACTTAGTCCCATACAGGTAATGCCTCCAAAGCTTTAGTGCAAATACAACGGCACCCAACTCCAAATCGTGGGTGGTATAATTCTTTTCGTGCACCTTTAATTGACGTGAAGCATAGGCAATAACCTTACCTTTCTGCAAAAGCACACATCCCATACCTGTGTGCGATGCGTCACAATATACCACAAATTCTTCGATCCCTTCAGGCAATGTCAGCACAGGAGAATTGCTCAACTTCTATTTAAGAATATCAAAGGACTCTTGTTGCTTAGGACCCCAATCAAACTTTATATTCTTGTGAGTCAATGAAGTTAGGGGTGCAGCAATCCTTGAGAAATTTTCAATAAAACGCCTGTAATATCCTGCTAGACCCAAGAAGCTACGAATCTTTGTGGGCGTCTTCGGCTCTTGCCAATTCATGATGGCTTCAATCTTAGCGGGATCCACCTGGATACCTGGCTTACTAACCACATGCCCAAGAAATTGGACTTCACGAAGCCAAAACTCACATTTTGAAAACTTGCCGTAGAGCTTCTCTTGCTGAAGAAGTTTAAGAATACATCGAAGGTGCTTTTCAAGATCAGTCTGGTTCTTCGAATAAATAAGAATGTCATCAATGAAGACGATGACAAACTTGTCCAAATAAGGCTTGCAAACGCGATTCATGAGATCCATGAACGCTGCTGGTGCATTAGTGAGCCCGAAAGGCATCACCAAGAACTCGTAGTGACTATAACGAGTTCTGAATGCAGTCTTATGCACATCTTCATCTCTAACCTTCAGTTGATGGTAACCTGACCTTAGATCAATCTTAGAGAAGTAACTTGCCCCTTGCAATTGATGGAACAGATCATCGATCCTGGGCAATAGATATCTATTCTTGATTGTAACCTTGTTTAGCTCGCGATAATCAATGCATAATCGCATTGATCCGTCCTTTTTCTTCACAAACAGAATCGGTGCTCCCCAAGGAGATGAGCTAGGCCTAATAAAACCTTTTGCCAATAAATCATCTAACTGAGTCCTCAACTCTTTCATTTCAGTCGGTGCTAACCTATAAGGTGCTCTTGCAATTGGTGCAGCTCCAGGAATAATTTCAATTCTGAACTCCACTTGCCTATCTGGAGGTAAACCAGGTAGTTCTTCAGGGAATACTTCTGGATGTTCAGAAATAACAGTGATGTCTTCAACCTTGGGCTTTGGTTCATCAATGGTTACCGGTGCCATATAAATGACACAACCTTTCTTCATACATCTCGAAGCCTTAAGCATGGACGCTTGCTTAGGTAACCCGTACTGAGTATCTCCTTGAATTGTTAACGGCTCACCATAAGGATTCTTGATAACCACTTGCTTCTTGTCATAAACGATCTGAGCTTGATTAGAAGACAACCAATCCATGCCTATTACTATGTCGAAACCAGCTAGTTTCAAAGGAAGCAAGGACAACGGAAAAGAGTGGTTCCTAATGGATATAAAACATCCATATAATATGGTTGAAGCGGTTTCTATAGTACCATCGGCCAATTCTACTTCATATTATATGCTTAGGGTTTTAACAGGCAGATTTAATAACTTACAAAATTTATTATCCACAAACGACTTATCTGCACCCGAATCAAACAATACCCTTGCATAAACATCATTGATAAGAAAGGTACATGTTATCACATTGTCATTCTGAATGGCTTCCTGAGCATTCATTTGAAAGACCCGAGCATTGGTCTTTTTACCTTCTTCAGGTTTCCTTGCATACTTTGGGCAGTTGGACTTGATATGCCCCTTCTCGTTACAGTTGTAACAAGTCGCATCATTTATCTTCTTACAATCCAGTGTTTTATGTTCACTAGATTTGCAGATCCCACAAGCCCTTGGCTGCGATTGGGACTTTGACTCAAACTTGCACTTTCCTAGATGGCGCTTCTTGCAAGTCTTACATTTGGGCTTCTCACCCGACTGTTGGTCATCCTTTTTAAATCCCGAACTCTTCTTGTTCTCAGAGTTCCCCTTATGTTTCTTATTAGAACGGCGTGAGTTCTCATCCTCACGTTTCCTTTTCCCTTCATTAGAATTCTTGTGCGATCTCTGCCTAACCGCATCGAGAGTAAGAGATAATGACAAATCAGCCACCGACCTGAAAGTGGTAGGTCTAGACGCTTTCACACTTGCTTTAATCTCTGGAGCTAAACCTCCAATAAATCGAGCTATACGTTTTGGTTCCGGTGTGACCAAATATGGAACCAACCGTGACATAGTGTTGAAGCTCGTAAGATACGCCTGGCAGTCTAGGTTCTTCATAACCAAGGTTAAGAAATCAGTCTTAATTTTCTCAACTTCATGTTAAGGACATAAATTTTCTTTGATTAGAGCAACAAACGGCTCCCAAGTCAAGTTGTATAACGAAATCTTCCCTGTAGCTTGGATTAGTGACCTCCACCAAGCTAGAGCTTCTCCTTTAAATGATTGTGACACAAACTTCACAACGTCCTGATCGGCACATGTGACAACCCGCACTAAACCAGGTATCCGTACGACTTAATTAGTAACTAATTACTGCATAATTACTGTGCTTGTTTGAACTAGCTGATGAACTGCTACTTGATATCTGATACATGTACTTACTTGCATCATACTTTACTTATCGTCACTACATTATTTACGTGCTGGACCCTAGTGACAACCATGATGCACAAAAAGCACAGTAGCACAATAGCGGATAACCTATTGAACATGCTGATATAGCCAGCATCAGGCAAACACTGCCTCTAAGGCCTGTAAGAGCCTGAAATGTTTTGCTACACTAGTAGTGAGTGTAGGGATATAAGGGTTGTGGAACTGCGTCTCTAGGGATAAGTCACTATGACTGGATGTGCCTAAAACGTACTCTAAGTACAAAACTCAGCACTTTACAAAATAATTCAGCTTTTAGCTAACTAATAAAGTGCCAAAACATGAGAAAAATATTACTAGACACTTTCCAAAGTGTCAGGAATGAGTAGTGTCACTAAAGAGAGTAATAACGACACTTTAAAGCTTTAGTAACGCTTTAACGGTTTACTATCCAACCAAACAACCGGACTATACCCGGAACATGAAAATATTGTTATTCCCACTATTTAGCTTTTCTGAGCCAGTTAGGGTCCCTGATTACCCTAACACCCACTGTAACACACTATACGCAAGTAACCAAGTTAAACACTTAACTTAACTTAGTTAACCTAACTAAGTAACCAACTAATGGTTGAAATCGAACCAAGGGACCCCCCCCCCTTAACCGAAACCGTCCCCTAGGGGACACACTTGTACCATGGTGATTATTTTAATCCACTTTGCCTAATATCTAGGAGGCACAAGAACCTTTGGATAATACACTTGCTAATTGCCTATAAGATTAAACATAAACCCACATGATCATTCCATCTCACAACACAAACCACACACTCTCTCCCTCTCTCTTTGGCTCTCGGCCGAACACAACAACAACCATCCATCATATTTTCGGTTTTGATCTTCAAGTTCCATCATCATACAAGCATCAAGGGTCGTATACTAGGAGCCTTGGAGCAAGCGGAACGCGAAGGACCTCTCTACTTTGCTTTTATCCACGCCATTTTCGTCAAGATCCTTCCCTAGCCTTGAGCTAGAGGTATAATGCTTAAAACTCGTTCTTGAACTAATCTAAAGTGGTTAAAAGGATTTTTATCGGTTAAAACTCGGAATCTTACAAGTTGATGCATTAAAGTCTACTTAAAACACTAAAAATGGTGGTTAATAGCACATAAGTTGTGTAAATGTTGTAGTAATTGAAAGTTGTGATTATTTAGGCCCGATCTACGATGTGGTAGCTCGGATCATCGTTTAACCCGGTTTGGTAAGATCATGGATCTTAACATAAGCTTGTTTTAGAAGTAACAAGGGTTAAAAAGGTGAAACTCTACCACACATGAAACATGAACTTGTGTAAAAATGTTTTACTTGTGTAAAAGTGTTATAACTTGTACAATAGTGTTTAAAACTAGCAGATCTACGTATCTGCAAGTGGTATTTTCAAAGAACCACGTATCAATGAAATCATGTATTTTAAAAGATAGATCTTACACTAACAAGTATGATTTTTATAAACCACAAGTGTGTAAACACTTGTGAAGTGAAAAGATCCGACAAAATAACAGTTTTTGTAAAAGATGACTAGAAGTTGTAAAGATGGATTTCCTCTAAAAACGAGGCTTTTACAAGATCAAGTTACCTTATATGAAGATCTATTAAATTTAAGGGGATTTACACCACAGTTTTGGGAAAACTACAAGTTCATGTAATTTTTGGCAAGTTACACATATGTTGATTAATTGTTGTGAGAAAAGTTGTTCTGATCAAATAAGGAAAATTGTTGAGTTGATTTGCTAAAGAAAATGATACGCTTGAAAGCGTGGCCACCTCCAGTTACAGAGGAAACTCTGGCGAAATTTTTCTAAAAACCTAACACTTAGAACTATTTACACTACAAGTGTTAGAATTATTGTTGGACATGTTTTCGAAATACAAATTTCGCCATGACTTTATTTACTAAATATTCGGAGGTGGGATGTTCACAAAATTTAACGTGATAAATATATTTTTCACACACTGTTTATGATTATTTTGTGAAAATGCATAAATATTATTTTAGAGTAAAAAATAATATTTACGAACGTTAACGAATCCAAAATAATACGAACGCTTTCACCATAAATATATAAGTTACACCGGTAATTATATTACCACTCGATTGTTAAAACGTAACTTACGCACTTACGGAAATATTTATGAACGCACATGTATTGAATCCCCCATCCTTGGGAAAGAGATTAACTACCAAGTATTTACAGAATGTAAACACGAAATAGTTGTCTAACTATTTCCCAAAGACTTAAACTATAAAGCTAAGGCACGGCCGTCCGTCTAATAGAAATTAGCACCTGTAGGTCGTCGCACAGCTGCGTGAGCAGGAGATACTTGGTAGAGACGCTTCACTGTGAGTTCATGTCCCCCTTTTCTCTAACTGTTTTCAGTTTTCTTAACTGCGGGGGTGAAATACATGTTACTTTGTTTACAAGTACTTTATACATGGTATGTTAACGTAATGAGGTTTACTACTTAGATCATGTGAGTGGGTAGGCAGAAACACCGAGGGACGTAAGCGGTAGATCTATCTGGGTGTAGCGAGCCCAACTCTAGGCCCAACAGAACGGACCTCTAAGAGGCCCAACAGAACGGACCTTGAGTGACTTTGTACCCGACGTGAAATCTGCTAGGTTAAGTCTTCCTACATACACTTCACACATGCTAATGGCCTTGCAAACCATTGGTGATCTCTTTTTCCTTACACTACTACATACCAGGGAACTTTTATACTTACAAGTGTTTTACTTACTCACTTGCATATGAACTCGCTCAACATTATTGTTGATTTTTCAACTTACATGTATTTCAGGAAATTAAAGATCTGGCACGGTATGTTATGTTTTCCCGCTGCATAAGGGTTCCAAGGTCATCCCAGTTTAGGAAATGTGACTCTTTCCTGGACAAGTCACAGATCTTAGACTGCGTTTATTTCATGTTAATGGTTATGTTGTTAAAGACAATGGTTTATGTTACGATGTTGTAAGTCTCTAAGACAATGGTATGTTACTCTGGTTTTAAAACTTAATCAAACGGATGATCTTGCATGATTTTATTTCATATAGCTTTGTTATGGTTAAGCTATGGTATTAAGAAGTCACACCAAAATTAACCACGCTTCCGCAAAGCCAGGGTGTGACAGCACAACCACTAATATCAACCACTGTGTCCATTTCATCTAGCCACGTCATACAATCGATGGCTCTTTTCTCCCCTGTGAAGTCCCTGGGCTTGCAGGAGACGAAATACTTATATGAACAGGTTTTAGCACGTGGCTCTTGATTGAGCACTATCTTCTTAGATGGAACACTCCTCTGATTCGATGAGTGATGAGAATCACTCTTGTGAGTATGAGTCTTGGAGGGTGGTTTTGAATGAGGTACAGATAGGGTCTGCTCCTAGTACCACTTGATTCTCTAAACTGCCTGTCCATGGCTTTAGAAACAGCATTTTTAATCAATGCTTGAAGATCCGTACCAGTTACGTTGATTCTGGTAGTATCGTTATTCTCCCTTGGGTGACTGTTTACCTCATCGGATTCAGCCATGTAGCTTGATTGCTACATAAAAATGATGACAACGTTTCATTCAGAAGACTTTAAAGGAATTGTCTTTTATGGCAATTCATTAACCATGGTAACTATAAACCATATGGGTTAATTTAATTTATTTAAATTTTTATTATATTTTATCCCTGTTATAAACTATTTAGGATAATAGGGTGGTATACATAAGGCCTAGTCACAAGGACAATTTTTTAATTCATAAGCCATGATTTTATAGAATCAAGGCATTTAGGTTTGAAAGCAGTTCATTACCCTTCTTGACAGGGAGTCATAGACTACAACTGCCTTTTGTCTTATAGGACAAATAATAGGCCCGCAGGCACATCATCACTAATGGATGTTTAAATAATACATAAAGGAATTGGAAGAATCCAATATAAGGATGACTTGTGTGATTTTATCGAATCACATTTGTCAGGAGTGTTAACAAGGATTTGAATCTTAATAAGGAACTACCATCATGGCCCTGTCTTAAAATGACACATGGCTAGGTTTTGCCTTTAAGATTTTCTTTAATATATAATGGTAGATCATATAAAATGAAATGTTTTATGTTAATTTATTTCATATAATATATTTATACATATAATGATAAAATGAAATTTTAAAACTAAAACATTCCATTAAATTTAAAAGGAGTACATAGGTGCCCTAAACGGGACTTTTACATAAATAACTTGCCATAAGTCCTCGCAGGGACTAGGTACATAAATAGATGTCCACACAGGGACTTAATTGAAAATTAAAATACAAAACAAACAAATAAGGAATTTCAATAATCCCTTCTGTTCTTCCCCTTGATTAAATCAGCCAAACCCTTAAGTAGACCCCGACGGCTCCTATGCTCCCTCTGAACATCCCGCTCCACCTGGTTCAGCCTCTGAATGATCTCCTGCTGCTGCGGTGGTTTGACAAGTGGCGGTTGCGGCTGCTGATGAGGCTGAAGAGATGGTGGGTATTGATACCCATATGCTGGGTATCCAGTCTGGTAGGAAGCTCCGTAGGGCCCTTCAGGATGAAGAGCATTGTAGTTCGCCACTACGAGACATGGGTCAACATCAGGGGCGTTGTAGTAATTGTAGCCAGTATGGGCTGGCTGCTCAAAAGGGTTATACGCCGCTGCACCAGCGTATGAAGGAATCGGGTTATCATAACCCATGTGTGATGGTGGTGGTGCGACTCGCGCAGATTCCACCTCGGAAACTGGGTTCGAAGGCCCCCCCATCTGCGGGACTTCATATAGTGGTGGGTAGTGGCTGCCACTGTAGTGTTGAGGGGTGCTTAAGTGAAATGCCCCTCGCACGGACATCCGTGCTCCTGATCTTCTCCGCCTCGGTGGCTCCGGAGGCAGTTGCTGCTCTAGCGGTGGCGGTGGCGTAACCGCCTGGAATCGAGAATCCTCTGAGGGATCCTGCTGCTGCTGAGGTGCTGGGTTAAAAGGGGGAGTAAACTCCCAAGGGTATGAGGCTAACCTTGCTTCATAGATGTCTGGCCCCTGGTACGGCGAACCATGAAAAGACGATGCGTCAGAAATCTCTACGGGATGCGTGGGCGTCCCAGACGGCGGCTCGGCAGGATCCGGGTCTTCATCCATATCCATGTCTTGATCACCGGAATAATGATCTTCTGGTCCCAATGGGTTAAAACCTATTAGTTCTTGCACCTGATTTACCGGATTGAACCGGCTCTAAAAGTACGGGGTCGGGTCTTGAAAGGCGCGGTGTGAACCTGACCGCTGCAGTGGTAGATATGAGTGATGTGAGTCATTGGGCTCGTTCTCTGATTGCGGCCCAAAAGAGTGATGCTACGAGGGCGAAGAGCTTAGCGAGACTGAACGCCTCGCGGGTTCCAAATATGTCCTCCAATCTTCTTGAGTACTAGTGCTCATCGTTACTGATGGAGTTTACCGGTGTGATGGTCCGGCCTCATGGTCATGGCTCGTGAAAATTGGGGTCTTTCTGCCTCTACCTCTTCCTCGGACACAGGGCGGCATCTTTTTGTTCCTGTCAAAACAAACAAAAGAAACAACAAAGGAAAACAATAAAGGACAAAATAAAAGATTAGGATTAGTCCTAAGTCCTTTGCATAGACTCGGAAGTCAAGGAATGTGCGACTGTGTCATTGAGATTAAACACAAAAGGCTAGTGTTTAATTCACTCAATGTTGGCTCTGATACCAACCTGTCACACCCCGATATTTCCACGTATTACCGGTGGGCCCGATGGGGAGTATCGTGACGTAGTTGATATCATCATAGTTAATAATCACAGTTCAATGCACAGCGGAAGTCTAAAAGTAATAATTATACAAACCGATTCGAAAGTAACATAAGTATTACAAACGGAATGTAAAAAGATCCACAGGCGGATCAAAAGCAAAAGAAGATAATTGTTCAACAGATTTTTAAGCATCTAAAGCTTGCAAGACTCTTTATTGATACTAGGAGTAGCCAACCCATTTCGCCTAGTACATGCACTTAACCTTTTTGGAAAATACGTCAGTTTACACTGGTAAATACAATTAACCAACTCTTTTGAAAAGTGTTTATGAAAATTGACTTAAATGCACAAGGCACAAATATTCTTTTATAACTTGGGATAATTATTTAAAAATAATCTTGTAAAAGAATTATATGTTTATTATACGTTCAGTAGCCCGGGTTAAATACCGGGTTAAAGATTAATAGACACACCACATAATATGACCTACGGTGAGTTATTCTCGAACAAGCTGGTATATCATTTTACATACGCACCGGCAGGTGTATGCCTACACCCCGTGCTTAAGTCGTGGCCATTTCAATGAATGAGCCGAGGATATCCAGGACATGGTAATTAATCCCCCAAAGGCTTAAAACAAACAAAACAGATTAAACGGGTTATCTCAATGATTTAACCTTCACACGATTAAAAATTCAATACCCGACCAAGCGGTATTTTATATACCGTACCCCAAGCCCGTATAAGGGAAAATAAGTTAAAAGTATTTACCTGAGCAAAATATGTATATCAATCAGCAAGTGCAAATATCTTTTACTGGGCTCCTAAATCTGGAACGAAGGTTTTTAATAACCTATTAGATTCCTAACGGGTCTCACTTAAGTTTAAACTTAGACCGGTTAGTTTTAATAAAAGGTTTACGGTTCAAAACGCAAGATTAAGTGAAGACAGGATTAGAATGTGATTTAGACCCGACAAGTATGGAGACTTGTATAATATGGGTAAACTAAACACATTCTGGATTTTTGAAGCAAAGATGATGAGGTTTGACCCGTTTCGGTCAATTTATGCAAACTAATTACATAAACCGCACCGAACACGAAAAATGCATAACGGGTAACCAAATGAGTCATGAACAGGTTTCCCAAGTTAATATGCCTTAAATATGTTGTGATATCAGTAGTATACCTTCCATTATGCCCAAAACGAATTTAAACTCAATTTAAGCCCCGTAGGGGTATTTTGGTCATTTTAAAGATTATAAAAGAGATTAAATAATAATCTGAGGTTCTGGTCTAAAATGATCAGTAAAAATATTTAATTTAATAAGTTATATCAGTAAGATGTTGTACATATGTGAAATTTATCATTTATGACCAAACTATGCACCGAAGGGGCATTTTGGTCATTTCACATAAGCTTTAAGGGTCAAATTTGGAAATCTGATTTCAAAACTTTTACTTACTGTTAAAGTATAAAAATTTATTCATAACATCAGTAGGTAACAAGTCTTAGGTGCCTAATATGGTTTTAAACCATACTATGCGCCTAAATCGCATAAAAGTCGGTATTTGACGATATTCGGGTTAATTAAGGAAATCTGAGATTTTGATCAGCCTTTACTGTTTAAAATAACTTATTTAATATATAAAATCAGTAGAAAAAATTTTGGTATGTAAAGGATGTGTAAAACTCATTTTATTAGCAAAAAGGGCATAATCGTCAATTACCGAATCAATGAAAGAACCCTATGTTATGATCAGTCAAAAATTTAATAAAAATCTCTAAAAATCCCAAAATATTATATTACATCAGTGCGTAAAAGTTTTGGTGTCAAAATTTGGGTTTAAATAGGCCTTATGCTAAAAATGCCGTTTAATTAGTAAAAAGCTTTCAAGTTACGATATCGAGCATAACTCCTAATTTAGACCTCAAACTGATGTCAAATTTTTAGGACATGTTTATAAATCAGTAATAAAGGTTTTTGTCCTCTTACATTTTCAAAAATCTCATTTTAATATAAAAGGGCATAATGGTCAACTTTTAAGCAATTAACGGAAACATGCAATGAACTAGGATTAAATAGGAACCAAGTTGTATAACCTCAGAGGGTTATACTAACCTATAACATGGTCCTAAAGGAACCCTAAGGCATATCTAAAACAAGCTAAATCAGGTCAGAACTGAAATTCAAGGCAAAAGTCTACTTTTGCGACTTTCGGTTCCGAACCGAGCCTAAACTCAGAATTGTCGGGTTGAACATGCTTAGACATATTCTTACATTATTTACCAGGTTATTTTAGTATTAAAACATGTTTCATAACATCTACATTATCAGTTATTAATTTATTTGCAAAACTAACTTCTGTTGACTTTTTAATATTAAGTTTGACCTAACAATTGACCAAGTTAGAGTGATAATCAGTGGGTGCCCTTTTAAGGATTTATTACCCACATAATTACCAACTCATAGCCACTTTCAATTCGAATAATGTCTGGACCATTAGTGATTAATCACTAAGTCAAAGCTTAATTACGATAGTTTTGACTTTTGGTCATTAAACTAATAAAACCTTAATTACAGAAGCTAAGAGTACTTACAAGAGTCCTTAGCATGAAAATTTGAACTAATAGAGCATCCTTAAAGACCAGGTTGCTCCAGAGAACTTGCTTTGAGAGTGTGTTTGTGAAATTTCTTGAAGTGTGAATGAAAAAGTGAAGCAATGAGGCCTTTATATAGTGATTTCTACTTCACAAGATCACTCCATGTGTCCTCAGGTGTTTTATGATGTTAACATGTGTATAGTGGTTTTTAAAAACCAGTTGCATGCTGTTGTTTACGCCCCAGAGTTTGCAGAAGATCTTTTGAAGATTGCAGGTTGCATGCTGGGCACCTGCCAGTTGTGCTGGATAATGACCTCCGTCGCGCTACGCGCCAGGGGAAGGATATCCCGGCGCGCCATGCGAGACAACAACTTTTAAAGTTGCTTTGTTTTGCTGCATGTTCAGTCCCTGCACTCTTGTTACTCAATAATCTGACGTTTTCAGCATGCATGGTCAGTGTAAACAGGTCAGGAGTGTTCTAGGAGTGTAGCCATGCATTTGTAAGTCTTGGACACATTGTAAATAGCTCCCGTATAAAGAATTTATACTTTTACACTTTTAACCCCTATTCTTGGAAACTTCAATTTAAATCAAAATTTTGAATCGGATATTTATGAAACTTTTATCAGATGTTCTTGAGGGTGTAATAATGAACTACAAAACTTTGGGGATGATAAAAGGCCTCTCAGAGGTAAAAATTGACATGTTGACACTTTTACCCCCTGTATTTTGTAACTTTTGATTTTTAAGCGCAAACGGCTTTTAGTGTCTGACAATTTATTTAATAATGAATACGGACATTATACAGAGTCATTCAGAGGCACAAGTTTGGCATGTTGATGCTTTTGGTCCTTCTAATTACATCTTTGCACTGTTGACAGTTTTAGTCCCTCAAGATATCTTTAATCTCAATCAAGGTTTATGACACGCGTCACCATTGTATTGGACGTGATTTTACGAGGTGTTACATGTATTTTTATACGTACGAGAATACGTATTCTTATTGTATTTATTAAGTATTCTTATACTTAATTCTTGTGTTTAATTTTTCTGGAATATTATTTTTAATAAAAATCACCAATATATATATATATATATATATATATAAACGAGATCAGGAGAAAAACGCTCAAAAGTGTGAGAACGGTGAGAACGCTTCCTGGCCTAACACGTGTCACGCCGCTTAGAGAAAGGCGGAGGGGCTTTTTTCTCCTTTCATATTTTTTTTATTAACCCGTGTCCCTTCATCTTTTCATTTTTTTGGCGTTTAATAAATACGCGGCATTTTTATTGTTTTTAGATAGGAATTATATTAAATATTTTGGCGTTTTAAGTATTGTTTTAGCGTTTTTATTGTTTTTTAGATCAGGATGCAGGCTTTTAATATAAAAAACATCAGTAATTTTCTTGATTTTATTATATCAAGTGTTTTGCCATTTAGGATACAGGCCTATAATGTGACAGGCAGTTATGGCATTTTGAAAAGATAAATAAATTTCAATTTTCCATGTAGTGGCATTAATATAACTATAATATTTCGGCAATAAATGATACCGTGTCTTTATTTTACTATTTCTTTTCAATTTTCATCTGTCAATTAGTGTTGATTTTTCCAGTAATTCTTTGTTTGCGTTTTTTGGCATTTTATATAGCAACCTCATACTTTGCTAGCATTCGTTCTCACAGTTTTCAAACTATCAGGCGTTTTGTTGTTTGTAGTTTTTGGCGTTTTATACTCAGTTTTTTTAAAATAGCAGAGAATTAGATGATAAACAAGAAAGAATTACATAACAAAACAATAGAAAATGAAAAAAAAATAAAAAATTATAATCTAATTTCTCATTCAAATCTTCACTGTCATCAGCCTCTTCTACTTTAATTTTTTTGGCATTTTGAACCTGTTTTTGAATGCCTTATGTATATCCTTATTTTCCTACATAACGACCGTCTTTAGAAGATGCTTATTTTTTGTGGCATCCTTTATGGTGGGTGGATATATAATTGTTTGATGACAGGTTGAAGACCAACGCCTGCTCTAATGTATTGATCCCTTCATGCCATCCATATATCCATCAAGAATAAAGTGACATGATGTCATATCAGTGTCATCAGTCTCTTTATATTGAATATTTGACCATCTAATTCAGCAAAAGATTATAGAGATACCCAACTCACAGAAGAATCCATTTAGTGAAACCACACTCAGATCAATACTCAATATAGCAGAATCGAGGTCCTGCATCTGTGGCTTTTTTAAGTATTATTTTTTGGCGTTTTTAAAGTGAATGCTTTCTAGGGAATATGGCGTTTGTTTCTGGTTTTGTGATAAGTTGTTTGTGCAGAGAAGTCTCTCTTTATAGATGTTTTTGGCGCGTAGTTTAGGCGGGTTTTTATTTATAATAAATGATATTAATAAAGTAGCCGCCTTTTCAGTTTACTGTGTATTTTTACTGTTTTTTATGTTCAGCTTTTTATAAGTTT
>JARYGA010015041.1:0-22410 GCA_030545235.1 Helianthus tuberosus
GGCTGTTGAAGCCTTCAAAATGGGACTGCTTAGGGATTCGTTATTTTATGATGATCTTGTTATGACACCATGCAGGAACCTAGATGAGGTAAGAACCCGGGCCCTCAGGTTCATTCGGCTAGAGGATGACAAGAGGATTCAGGAGAGGATAACAGGATCCTCAAAGCAGGATAAGCAAGGATCCTCATTCAGAAACAACAAGTTCAGATCCTACAACAAATCTGATAATCAGAACGTGCATTCTATTGATCAAGAAGAGGATGATGAGGATTATCCTCCAATTTCTGAATATTGCTTTAGTGTTGATAACAATGAACTAATCCTTGCCATGCAGAACCTAGGTGATAAAGCTAGATGGCCAAGAAAGAATGACAGGCCAGCTGCAACTAAGGATAAATCAAAGTGGTGTGCATATCATGAAGATTTTGGGCACCTCACAGAAGAATGCATTGCATTAAGAAAGGAGATTGGATACTTGTTGAGCAAAGGGCATCTAAAAGAGTTGTTGGGTAGGAAAAAGTCAAGGACTCAGGATCCTGAAAGGATCCCTGAGAAGGCTCCAGCCCCTCCAGCAGATGCACAAGTGATAAACTTTATTTCTGGGGGATCCGACATTTGTGGCACATCCTTCTCAGCAGCTAAGAGGCATGCAAAGGAAACTAAAATGGATAATGGAGAAAGACCAGTTCGAACATCGAGTGTCTCCGAAGGAAAAGTCATAACCTTTGATGAAGAGGATCGTACTGATATCCAGGATCCTCATCACGATGGTTTAGTTATTACTCTTTTTATATCTAACTGTTTTGTCCGCAGGATCCTAATAGACGGAGGAAGTTCAGTGAACATTATCCAGCTTGACGTTCTAAAGAAGATGGGTATCCCTGAATCAGAGATCATACCAAGATCCTCCGTGCTCGTGGGATTTAGTGGCGAAACTAAGAACACCCTGGGGGACATTAAACTCCCAATATATATTGAAGGCTTACACTCTTATCAAAAATTTTGTGTTATTGACTGTTTATCTTGTTGTAATGTTATCCTTGGCAGGCCCTGGATACACGATATGAAAGCAGTCCCATCTACTTACCATCAATGTGTGAAGCTCCCTAGTCCTTGGGGAATAGTAAAGATTGATAGCGATCAGCAGGAAGCTAAGAATTGCTACACTTCATCGATGAAACCAGCTTCGAAGTCAAGGGAGCAATAGCAATCAAGGTATCCTCCAAGGAATGTCTTGGAGGCCAGAGAGCAGGATGTGGTAGAAATCCTCATGGATCCTGATGATCCTGAATCCAAAATCTATATCGGATCAGGGATCCTTGGCGAAATGAAAGAAGACCTCATATCCTTCCTCAAAAGGAGAAAGACTACCTTTGCATGGAAACATGAAGACATGACTGGTATATCCAAAGATGTTATCACCCATAAACTCGGCATCGACAGATCCTTCAAACCAATACATCAAAGAAGAAGGAAGTTTGCACCAGAAAGGAATGCCATTATCCAGGAAGAGGTAGAAAAATTGCTCCGGGCAGGTATGATTAGAGAGGTCAAGTATCCAAGATGGCTGGCCAATGTGGTTGTTGTTCAAAAGAAAAACGGAAAGTGGAGGGTATGTGTCGATTTTACCGATTTAAATAAGGCATGTCCCAAGGATCCTTTCCCTTTACCCCACATTGACTCCATGGTGGATGCAACTGCGGGTCATGAACTGTTAACTTTTATGGATGCTTCATCTGGATTTCAACAAATCCAAATGGAACCATCCGACCAAGAGGATACAGCCTTCATGACTCCAACTGGTATATATTGCTATATTGCTATGCCGTTTGGATTGAGAAATGCAGGTGCAACGTACCAAAGGCTGGTGAATATGATGTTCAAGGATCAGATTGGACAAACTATGGAGGTTTACATAGATGATATGGTGGTGAAATCCTTAAAAGCTGAGGATCACCTACGAGACTTGGAGGAAGCATTTGATATCCTTGACAAATATAATATGAAGCTTAATCCTTCAAAATGTCATTTTGGTGTTAAAGCAGGTAAATTCTTAGGATACATGGTGACTAAGAGAGGCATCGAAGCTAGCCCGGAACAAATCAAAGCAATAGTGAACATCAAATCTCCGGCCAATGCTAAGGATGTTCAAAGGTTAACAGGAAGGATAGCAGCCTTGAACAGATTCATATCCAAGTCCTCCGAGAAATGTAAAGAATTCTATGATATCCTAAGGAAGAACAAGAAATTTGAGTGGACGGAGAAGCATGAAAATGCTTTAAAAGCCCTCAAAGATTACCTATCCTCGGCCCCGGCTTTAATGAAACCAGAAAAAGGTGAAGTGTTATCCTTGTATCTCGCAGTATCCTCAAAAGCAGTAAGTGCGGTCCTTGTTAAGGATCATCAAGGTACACAACATCCCGTTTATTATGTAAGTAAAAGTTTACTTGATGCCGAATCCAGGTACTCACACCTTGAAAAACTTATCCTTGCATTAATAATGGCATCTACCAAGTTAAGACATTATTTTGAAACTCATGTTATCATTGTTAAAACTAATTTTCCAATTAAGAATGTCCTCAGGAAACCAGAGATGTCCGGAAGGATGGCTAAGTGGGCAGTAAAGCTGAGTGCCTATGATATGAGATATGAGCCTAGGACAGCTATCAAATCCCAAGCATTAGCTGACTTTGTGGCTGATTTCAGTAGTGATCTACAAGAAGAAGCTGAGCTAGAAGTCCAGCAGCTAGAAGAGACCAAGGATCCTTGGATACTCCACACTGATGGATCCTCAAATGTCAAAGGCACAGGGCTTGGAATACTACTAAAATCGCCACAGGGGGACATAATACCCCATTCTATAGCTTGTGAGTTCCAAACCACTAATAATGAGGCTGAATATGAAGCCTTAATTGCTGGTTTGCAAATTGCAAAGCATATGGGGATCAGGTATCTTGAGGTACACGTAGATTCTTTGTTAATTACAAATCACTTTAATGGATCATATGCTGTTAAAGGTGAAAAACTAACCAAATATTTGGAGATAGTTAAAAGTTTGGCACTCTCTTTTGTTTCCTTTAGTTTGTCACAGGTACCAAGGGAAGAAAATACAGAAGCTGATGCATTGGCTAACTTAGGATCATCTTTGAAGATCCCAGAGGATATCAAGATTCCTATTATCCATATCCTGACCCCGGCTATCGAGGATCACCAGACTATGGAGATAGGAGATGATTCTGCAGTTATCCCTAGTGAGGATATTCAATCCTATTCAGGATCCAGATCATGGATCTCACCAATTATGAGATACTTACAACATGGAGAGATTCCTACAGGAGAAAACCCTAGGGCTTTCAAATCTAAGGTATCTCAATTCACAATTATGAATAATATGTTGTATAGACGATCTCTTGCAGGACCATACTTGAGATGCATTGAGGATCCTGAAGTTCAGGAAGTTTTAAAAGACTTCCATGAAGGAGATTGTGGAAACCACACTGGGGGCAGGGCTTTATTTTCAAGGATCCTGAGGACATGATATTATTGGCCAACCATGAAGAAAGATGCTGTGGAGTATGCCAGAAGATGTGATCCTTGCCAGAGACACAGCAATATCCTTCATCAGCCAGCCGAATTATTGCATCCTATATCCTCCTCTTGGCCATTTATGAGATGGGGTATAGACATAGTTGGCAAGCTCCCTAAGGCACCTGGTGGAAAAGTATTCATGCTAGCTATGACTGATTACTTCTCCAAGTGGATAGAGGCTGAAGCTTTTGCCCAAGTTAGAGAAAAGGAAGTTATATCCTTCATTAAAAGAAATATTATAACTAGATTTGGAATTCCCTCTGAGATTATATGTGATAATGGTTCCCAATTTATTGGGGGCAGAACCACTAACTTTTGTGACAGCTGGGGGATTAGGATGATAACATCAACACCAGTCCACCCACAAGCTAATGGCCAAGCAGAATCATCCAACAAGATCATCATCAACAATTTGAAGAAAAAGCTTGGATCCAAGAAAGGGAAGTGGGCAGAAGAACTACCCTATGTGCTCTGGGCTGACAGGACAACCCCTAAGAATGCTACTGGTCAAACACCATTCTCTTTGGTGTTTGGGGCAGAATCAGTGATCCCAACAGAAATGGTGGTTCCTACTGCTAGAACAAGTACCCGTGATCCTGAGGAAAATGATGAAAACTTGGCTCAAGACCTGGATACTATTGAAGAAATCAGGGATATGGCTAGGATCAGGATGGCCAGTTATCAACAAAGAATGGCTGGTGCTTACAACAAAAATGTCAGGATCAGGAGGTTTCAAGTTGGAGATATGGTGTTAAGGAAAGCATTTCAGAATACCACCAATCCTGCCGATGGAAAATTGGCTCCAAAATGGGAAGGCCCTTATTTGATTGAAGCTGAAGCAGGAAAGGGGGCATATAGATTGCTAACCATGGAAGGTGATTTGCTACCAAGAGCTTGGAATGCTGTTCACTTGAAGAAATATTTCATGTGACAAGGATCCTCGTGGCAGAGGTGATCCTAGTGAAAGGGATATCCTTAAAGGATCCTCAAAGTATCGGTGATCCTTATTCAGGTAATATCCTAATCTTGAACTATTTCATTTCTTTATTTTCTCATATTAGGATAAGGATCATGTATCCTTTATCCATTTCTCACGTGAGTTCAAGTTTTGAAAGTTCAGGTATCTTTAGCACAACGTTGGTTATCCACAGAAGCAATCCGTCTTTGGGTTTAACCCCAGTTATTTGGGCTTGTCCCCAGATTCCGCCTGTAGCGCACGATGATCCTGGTGTAGTTCAAGGCTTTGGGACCAGTACTCGTTCTAGGGGCTGATAATTCCATTGTTCTGGCTATGCTTAGGATCCTACGTATAATGGTAGACGTACCATACATCCGGTCATAAGGTTTCTAACGTTTTCACGTTAGCTAAGGTTTCTAACGTTTTCACGTTAGCTAAGGTTTTGGCATCTTCATGTCACTAAGTTTGGATAGTCGCCAGTTAGGGCCATACTCCAGTTTACACACGATCCTTGGGCTTGTCCCCAGTTATCCTTGGGCTTGTCCCCAGTTATCCTTGGGCTTGTCCCCAGTTATCCTTGGGCTTGTCCCCAGTTGCTAACTCTTTTCTCATATTGGCTTAGTCCCAAGTTATGCTCTATTTCAGGTCATTGAAGATAGGCAGTTAGGGATCCTTGATCCTTATTTCACTCTAAGGTTTATCTTATAGTTATCCTTATTATGGTTAGGATTCTAACTTGGATCCTCAGGTATGATCCTTAACTCTTTTGATTCTATTCATTATTCTTTTAAATAACCCTTATACTTGACAACTGAACTTATCAATTTTAAATCATGTCATTTTTTAAAAAAACTTATCTGTTATGGGATATGTGATCCTTGTTCATATCCTAAACTTTTTGGATATCTTTTCTAGTTTTTCAAGGCTTGATAAGTATAAGCAAATTGAATATTATAACAGTTGGAAAATAACATACTAAAAGGGATAACAAATACAAGATAAGCGACAAAAGGTTAAATTTTTATTTATTAACATAAGACTAACCCTTTAAAGGTTGTCAAAATTACCTACCCGAGCTTCTACCAGCAAAACGTGGCCCGTCCGCTGGGGTAGGTAAAGGGTGTCCATGATAATGAGTTCAAAGATAGTGCAGGAATATAGAGGCGGCAGGATCACAATGGCTTCATCCCCCAAACAGAGGATCCCTCCACCGATTGCAATCCTGCCTATTGTCCAAAGGATCATACATGATCCTTAATCCTAAAACCTATTGTTCAAAGTACAACCCATGAAATTGTCTTAAACATCACAACCACAAAAAACGACCATCAAACTAAAAAATTGGGCTCCGGCCTTGGCACATATATCCATCATCGCCCAATTGTGCAGCTCACACCTTGGCTGCATCACCACCAGCATCATCACCACCAGCCTGATCCTTCCCACTGCCACTTGCCTCAATTGCCAGGACATCAGCTGCCTCCTCCTCATCATCCTCAAGATCTGCCAACCTTGCCTTCCAGCCTTCAACATCCCAGCTGCTTTTGTCGAAACTAGGATCTTGAGCTTCCTGGGCCATCTTCAACTTAGTCTGATACATTGTGATGGCAGCAGAGAGCTTGGTATTTTCGATGAGGTCATGCTTTTCATAATCAAAGTTGACTAGCACCTTGGCCATTTCCTGCTTGGTATCCTGGAGTTCCTTCCGAGCATCAGCAAGTGCAAGATCTTTGAGCACGGCAACTTGTTGGAGATCAGCTATTTTCTTGTCCAGCTCCTCAACATTGCCCACGTAATCCTCTATCTCAGCAAATTTCTGCAGAAAGAAGATAAGGCAGTTCAAGGACAAGTGATCCTCATAAGAGTAGGATACCTAGGCAAAGTTAAGGATCCTTACATCATTGAAGTATTCAAGGAATTGGTGGCGGATCAGTGGCAGCCCTTGAAGATCTTCAGCATCAGAAGTTTTCCTTTTCTTGACACCCTTTCCTTTAGTGGGTGCCCTTGGAATGGAGATGCTAGGACTGGTAGTGGACCTCTTCTTCCTGGGTCGTACGAGATCAAGATCAGCTGCGTTGAATTGGGAAACAGGCTTGACAGGTTTTCCAGCGCCTACACATTCAAAGCAAGATGAGTATCCTTATCCTATTTCAATTTATCTATTTATTTTAATATTTAAACTATGCAAAAGACAGGATACTTACTCGACATGGTAATGGAACCTGAGGATACTTCTTGTGAGTCTTGGGTGTCTATCTTGAATGTCCTTGTTTCAGGATCAAGCTTCCAAAAAGCAGCGAGCCTATCCTTGGTTTCAGGCGATGTGCGGATACGTGAAACGGTGATAGCTGCAAAACAAGAAAGCAAAAATATAAGTTATCCTTGCAATCAAAGAAAGTTCCTGGTGATCCTTATCAGGATCCTCCATCCTACCATGGGTAGCCCAATTTTTAGGAAGATCCTTTCCATCCTGGATAGAATCTCTCTTGACAAAGAAAAAGCGACGTTTCCAGTCTTTGTCATTCTTGGTGACTTTCAGAAGAGGATGATCTGCACCGGGTTTTCGCTTGAACAAATAACGATGGGAACCAAAAGTAGTGAGATCATACAGCTCCGCCAATTCTGACATGCCCAAAGCAATGCCTTCTTGTTCGATGATCCTCTCCAGGGTATACAAGACCCTCCAAATCATCGGCATGGCTTGGATATAAGAGATGTCGGTAAGGGAAAAGAAGGATTGTGTAAACTCTGGGAAAGGATAGGTGTATCCTATGGTGAATGGAGTAGCTGGAAATGCAACCCATGTTTCTGAAACATAGTCGCTAAGGGTAGTAGGATCAAAGGGTCTGATAAAGGCATTCGCCGGAAAACAGCAACGGATTCTGTCTATCTGTGCATCGTTAAAACAACACTTTTCATTCGCTGAGTCCTTGATGATTTTCTGACTTTCCAAAGGGCTATCCTTCTTGTGATCTTTGCCCGGAGAACTTCGGAGCAACATCTTTGATGGAAAGATAAAAACAGAGCAAGAGAGGGAAAAGGATAGAGAAAGAGAATACCTGAACGTCTTCGGAATGTGGATTATAAAGGGAGTTTCTCTGAAAATTTAAATGCATTTGATCCTATCTATATCTCTATTTATAATCATGATCTTGCAGGTTGTCACTTCCGTGACATCATCATCGCAACGGCTAGTTCAAAATTAACGGCTATATATCCGTTAGTTTGTTACGGATAAGATCAAGAAAACATAACTCGCTAATTTTACAATTTCACTCCTTATATTTTGGGGGCAATTGTTAGGGGAGGATTTTCTAACAATTAGTGATCCTTATTCGTTATCCTAACTGGTGATCCTTACTTCTGTGACAGGTGGTGATCCTCAGAAGGGCTTTAGGATCAGGATCATGGATCACTTCAAGGATCCTCATACTGACGATTGTTTACATATGTTTTATAACATCTCGCAGGTATAACAAGCTTGACCAAGTCTTAGCGGCATTCTTGGAGAATATTCCCGAAGTATTCTGCACGTGCTAGATCAAAACTAGACGTTATGGAGAACGTGGAGGCTTGGCCCGAAAGTCGGAGAGTTTGTTAACTAGATTATTTTTCTTATTTTAAAGGGGTAACGAGCTAGTTAGTGAGACTTAGTCATTTTGGCAGTTACACACACTCGCAAACACGCTCATACAAGCTCTCGTTCAAACACTTAGCAATTACTTACACTTTTTACACAATTCACCGTAGTGATCCTTGTACCTAGCTCGTTACTATCCGAAGTTGTAAACGTTTATTCATTTATTTGAGCTTGGTGATCGGTAGTTTCCATCACCCGGGGTTTTTTGTGCCGGAGATCAATTCTTGATCAAGGGCTTTTTCCCCGTATAAATCCTTGTGTTGTTTGTGCATTCCACATTGAAGTGATCCTCATTGTTGTTACACTTTTTGAGCATCATACCCCGTAATCTAGAGTTTGGTTGCAATATTCTCAACAGATTTTTTTGACCAAAACAACACCTTGGCTGCATCACCACCAGCATCATCACCACCAGCTTGATCCTTCCCGCTACCGCTTACCTCAATCGCCAAGACCTCAGTAGCATCCTCCTCATCGTCTAGCTCAGCCAGCTTCGCCTTCCAGCCCTCTTTGTCCTAAGTGGTCCTGTCGAAGTCAGGATCCTCAGCCTCCTAGGCCATTTGCATCTTGATCTTATACATGGTGATGGCAGCAGAGATTTTAGCATCCTCCAGCACATCATGCTTCTCATGATTAGCATTTATCTGGGCCATGACCACCTGCTGCTTTGCCAGAGCGAGATCCTTCTCAAGGCGAGAGATGGTTTAATCCTTGGCCAAGAAGATCTTTTGGAACTCCAGATGCTTCTGCTTAGCCTCTTCAACATAAGCATCAAAAAGCATTTTGATCTCGGCGAATTTCTGCAAAAAGACAAGGTAAAGTTCAGGATCCGTGATCCTCAAGTGGGCAGGATAATGAAACAAAGTTGGTGATCCTTACATTGGCAAAGTATTCCTGAAACTGGTGACGAATGAGGGGCAGGCCTTCAAGATTTTCAGCTTCAGTGGCCTTCCTCTTATTTCCCCCTTGGAGGTGACAGGCTTGGGGACTGCAGTGCTTGGGCTAGCAGCAGTTTTCTTCTTCCCAGACCGGGGATCCACAGTGCTGAGATCACTGACACTAAAGCAGGAGGCTGACCTTGAAGATTTTCCAGCGCCTACCAGTACAAAACAACAGATAAGTATTCTTGTTTTATTCACATTTAAACATTTAATTATATACAAACTAGGATACTTACTTGACATTGTGACTGAGCCTGAGGATACTTCTTGAGAATCCTTGGTGTTTGCTTGAAATGATCTTATTGCGGGATCAAGATTCCAGAAAGCAGCAACCCTCTCTTTGGTTGCAGGAGATGAAATGATATGAGAAACAGATATAGCTACACAAAAGATACAAAAAGGGGTTAGTGATCCTCAGCAGAAACAGGGTATCCTATGATCCTTCTATAAGGATCCTCTATCCTACCGTGGGTAGCCCACTCTCTTGGTAGATCCTTCCCATCCGGGATGGAATCCCTCCTAACGAAGAAGAACCGTTTCTTCCAATTGGTGTCATTCTTGGTGGTCTTCAGGATTGGGTGTGCCTCACCAGGTTTGTGTTTGAATAGAAAGTGGTGTGAACCATGGCTCACAAGGTTGTACAGTTCGGCCAATTCCGACATTCCCAAATCTATATCCTCCTGCTCAATGATTCTCTCAAAGGTATATAAAACCCTCCACATCATTGGCATAGCCTGGATATAGGATATGCCGGTAAGGGAGAAGAAAGACTGGGTAAAAGCAGGGAAAGGATAGGAGTATCCTATCAGAAATGGGGTGGCCGGAAAAGCAACCCAAGTTGCAGAAACGAAGTCACTCAAGGCGGTAGGGTCGAAAGGTTTAAAGACAGCGTTCGCCGGAAAGCAATGACGAATCCTGTCGATCTCAGGATCAGTAAAGCAGCAACGTTCCTTCGGAGAATCTTTGATGATCCCTTGGCTTTTCAAAGGACTATCTTTCTTGTGATCCTTGGCAGGGGATGATCTTAACTTCATCGTGATTCAAAGGTTTTAAAGAAGAACAGAGTAAGAAGGAGAAGAGAGAAAAGGGGAGAGAAGTACCTGCTTGATCTTCGAATGAGGATTTAAAGGGTGTAACACACGAATTTAAATGCTTCCTAACCCTTATCTCTAACTTGAATTTATAATGATGATTCTGCAGGGATGTCGCTTCAATGACGTATGATCGGTAACGGCTAGTTCGATCCTAACAGCTATATATCCGTTAGTTAGTTGCAGATAAGATGAGAAAATATAACTCGCTAATTTACACTTTACTCCTTATATTTTGGGGGCAATTGTTAGGGGAGGATTTTCCAATCCTAAGGATCATGGATCCTCAAGTACTGCCAGGATCACGGATCCTTAATTCTGTTTGAATTCAGGATCCTCGGAATGTGCTGCAGGACCAGGATTCAGGATCCTCATTGTTATCCTTACACTAACGGTTGTCTACCTTGTATGTGAGCTTGTTTTGCAGGAGTACGTGCATGGACTTGGTCTTGCCGATATTCGTGGAGCATATTCCCTCAATATTCCGCACGTGCTTGGCCCTTGTGAATGTTATGGAGATCGTGGGAGACTTGCATAATTAGCGGATAGTTAGTTAGTTTAGTTATTTCTAATTTTAAATAGGGGATAACAAGCTTGAGTTAGAACACTTGGCTAATTTTGGCAAACACACACACTCTTGAACAGCTCTCAACAGTTTACTTGGAGATTTCGTACACTTTAACATTTTTACACACTAGTGATCCTTGTAACAAGCTTGTTATCATCCCGAGTTGTAACCATTTTTCTGTTTAATCTTAGTTGGTGATCGGTAGTTTCCATCACCCAAGGTTTTTTATGCCGGAGATCAACTCTTGATCAAGGGCTTTTTCCTCGTATAAATCCTTGTGTCATCTCTTTATTTGATTTGCAAGTTGTTCATACAATTGTTCATAGATTCAAGCATCACACCTCACAACAAAAGATTTGGTTGTATTATCCTTGCTTGATTTTTGACCAAAACAGTACGTCTACCATTATACGTAGGATCCTGAATATAGCCAGTACAATTAAATTGTCAGCCCCTAAAGCGGGTACTGGTCCCATTGCCTTGAACTGCACCAGGATCATCGTGCGCTACTGGCGATACTGGGGACAGGCCCAAAAACTGGGGACTAGCCCAAATAACTGGGGTCAAGCCCAAATAACTAGGGTCAAGCCCAAATAACTGGGGTCAAGCCCAAATAACTGGAAACTTCTGTGGATACTCAATCCTTTGTTAAGGATATGTCAACCTTCTGCAAAACTCAAAACTAAGTGAAAGAAGGATGAAGGATCCAGGATCCTTCTCCTTGTATATAAGATAATTAAAGAATTAAATAGATTAAAATTAGATCATTACCAGAATGAGGATCATCTATCCTCTAAGGATCCTTCGAGGATATCGGCCATGAATGTTGCTAAGGATCCTTATTACATGAAGTATTTCTTCAAGTGGACAGCATTCCAAGCTCTTAGTAGTAAATCACCTTCCATTGTTAGCAATCGATATGCCCCCTTTCCTGCCTCAGCTTCAATCAGGTAGGGGCCTTCCAACTTTGGTGCCAACTTTCCATCAGCAGGATTTGTGGTATTCTGAAATGCTTTCCTCAATACCATATCACCAACTTGGAACCTCCTGATCCTGACATTCTTATTGTAGGCTCCAGTCATCCTTTGTTGATAACTAGCCATCCTTATCCTTGCCAAATCCCTGAGTTCTTCTATGGTATCCAAGTCTTGAACCAAGTTTTCAGCATTTCCTTCAGGATCACGGATGCTTGTTCTTGCAGTAGGAACCACCATCTCTGTAGGGATCACTGATTCTGCTCCAAATACTAAAGAGAATGGAGTTTGGCCAGTGGCATTCTTGGGAGTTGTCCTGTCAGCCCATAGTACATAAGGTAGTTCTTCTGCCCACTTTCCTTTCTTGGATCCAAGCTTCTTCTTCAAGTTGTTGATGATGATCTTGTTGGATGATTCTGCTTGACCATTAGCTTGTGTGTGGACTGGTGTTGATGTTATCATCTTAATCCCCCAGCTGTCACAAAAGTTAGTAGTTCTACTCCCAATAAATTGGGATCCATTATCACAAACAATTTCAGAAGGAATACCAAATCTAGTAATGATATTTCTTTTAATAAAGGATATCACTTCTTTCTCTCTGGCTTGAGCAAAGGGTTCAGCCTCTATCCACTTAGAGAAGTAATCAGTCATGGCAAGCATGAATACCTTTCCTCCTGGTGCTTTGGGAAGTTTACCAACTATATCCATTCTCCATCTCAAGAATGGCCAAGAAGAGGATATAGGATGCAAGAGCTCTGCTGGTTGATGAAGGATATTACTATGTCTCTGACAAGGATCACACTTCTTAGCATAATCCACAGCATCCTTCTTCATTGTAGGCCAATAGTATCCTGTCCTAAGGATCCTTGAGAACAATGCCCTGCCCCTAGTGTGGTTTCCACAATCTCCTTCATGAAAATCCTTTAGGACTTCTTGAATTTCAGGATCCTCTATACACCTTAGATATGGGCCTGCAAGAGATCGTTTATATAACATGTTATTTAATATTGTAAATTGAGATACCTTAATTTTGAAAGCCCTGGGGTTTTCTCCTGTAGGAATCTCTCCATGTTGTATATATCTCATGATTGGAAGGATCCATGATCCTGAATGAGACTGTGCACCATCACTAGGAACCATTGCAGAATCCTCTTCTATCTCCATAGTTATGTGATCCACAATAGCAGGAGCCAAAATATGGATGATAGGGATCTAGATGTCCTCTGGAATTTTCAATGATGATCCAGGATTGGCAAATGCATCAGCTTCTACATTCTCTTCCCTGGGTACCTGTGTCAAACTAAAAGAAACAAAAGAGAGTGCCAATTCCTTAACTATCTCTAGATATTTGATTAGTTTTTCACCTTTAATAGCATAGGATCCATTAAAGTGATTGGTAATTAATAGTGAGTCTACATGTACCTCAAGATACCTGATTCTCATATGCTTGGCAATTTGCAAACCAGCTATCAAGGCTTCATATTCAGCCTCATTATTAGTAGTTTGAAACTCACAAGCTATGGAGTGGGGTATTATGTCCCCCTGTGGCGATTTTAGTAGTATTCCAAGTCCTGTTCCTTTGACATTAGAGGCTCCATTAGTGAAGAGTATCCAAGGATCCTTAGTCTCTTCAAGCTGTTGAACTTCTAACTCAGCTTCTCTTTGTAAATCACTACTAAAATCTGCCACAAAGTCAGCTAAGGCTTGATATTTGATGGCAGTTCTTGGTTCATATCTTATATCATAAGCACTAAGCTTCACTGCCCATTTAGCCATCCTTCCTGACATTTCAGGTTTCTTGAGAACATTCTTAATTGGAAAATTAGTCTTAACAATAATGGCATGAGTTTCAAAATAATGTCTTAATTTAGTAGATGCCATAATCAAAGCAAGGATAAGTTTTTCTAAATGTGAATACCTGGATTCAGCATCAAGCAAACTCTTACTTACATAATAGACAGGATGTTGTGTACCTTCGTGATCCTTAACAAGGACTGCACTTACCGCTTTAGAGGATACCGCTAGATATAAGGATAATACATCCCCTTTTTTCTGGTTTCATCAAGGCAGGAGCTGAGGATAGGTAATCCTTAAGGGCTTTGAGAGCATTTTCATGCTTTTCAGTCCATTCAAATTTATTGTTCTTTCTCAAAATGTCATAGAATTCCTTGCACTTTTTAGATGACTTTGATATGAACCTATTCAAGGCTGCGATCCTCCCTGTCAACCTTTGCACATCCTTGGCATTGGCAGGAGATTTGATATTCATAATAGCCTTAATTTGCTCTGGACTTGCTTCTATGCCTCTTTTTGTTACCATGTAACCTAGGAACTTGCCTGCTTTAACACCAAAGTGACACTTTGAAGGATTCAACTTCATATTGAACTTGTCAAGGATATTGAATGCTTCTTCCAGGTCTCTAAGGTAATCCTCAGCTCTCTTGGACTTAACCACCATGTCATCTATATAGACTTCCATAGTGCGTCCTATTTGTTCCTTAAACATCATATTAACTAGCCTTTCATAAGTAGCACCTGCATTCCTTAGTCCAAATGGCATAGCAAAATAACAATAGATACCAGTTGGGGTCATAAAGGCTGTATCCTCTTGGTCAGATGGTTCCATCTGGATTTGTTGAAATCCAGATGAAGCATCCATAAAAGTCAACAACTCATGACCCGCGGTAGCATCCACCATGGAGTCAATGTGGGGTAATGGGAAAGGATCCTTGGGACATGCCTTGTTTAAATCAGTAAAATCGACACATACCCTCCACTTTCCATTTTTCTTTTGAACGACAACCACATTGGCTAACCACCTTGGATACTTGACCTCTCTAATCATACCTGCTCGAAGTAATTTGTCTACCTCTTCCTGGATAATAGCATTCCTCTCAGGTGCAAACTTCCTCCTCTTCTGATGTATGGGCTTGAATGACATGTCAATGCCAAGCTTATGAGTAATTATATCTTTAGAGATACCTGTCATATCTTCATGCTTCCAGGAAAAGGTAGTTTTTCTCCTCTTAAGGAAGGATACTAGATCCTGTTCAATGTTGCTGAGGATCCCTGATCCTATGAAGACTTTGGATTCAGGATCATGAGGATCCATAAGGATATCTTTCACATCATGTTCTCTTGCCTCCAAGACGTCTCTTTGAGGATACTTTAGTTGCTATTTCTCCCTTGGTCTTGAGGCTGGCTTCATTGATGAGGTATAGAAATTCTTTGCTTCTTGTTGGTCACTCTCAATCTTTATCACCCCCCAAGGACTAGGAAGCTTCACACGTTGATGATATGTAGATGCAACTACCTTCATGTCATGTATCCATGGCCTGCCAAGGATAACATTGCAACAGGATAAGCAATCTATTACACAAAATTTTTTATAAGAATGAAGTCCTTCAATGTAGATGGGAAGTTTAATGTCCCCCAATGTATTCTTGGTTTCTCCGCTGAATCCCACAAGAACTGAGGATCTTGGGACAATGTCTGATTCAGGGATGTTCATTTTCTTAAGGACATCAAGCTGAATGATGTTCACCGAGCTTCCTCCATCGATTAGGATCCTGCGAACAAAATGGTTAGAAATGAACAAAGTAATGACAAGACCATCATGATGAGGATCCTGAACATCAACACGATCATCCTCATCAAAAGTTATAACTTTCTCCTGTTTGACAGTAGAGGTCCGGATGGGTCTCTCCCCACTATCCATCTTAGTCTCCTTGGCATGTCTTTTGGCTGCTGAAAAGGAAGTACCACAAATGTCTGATCCACCAGATATGAAGTTTATAACTTGTGCATCTGCCGGAGGAGCAGGAGCTCTTTCTGGAACCTTTTCAGGATCCTGGAACCTTTTCAGGATCCTGGATCCTTGACTTTTTCCTTCCCAAAAGTTCCTTCAAGTGCCCCTTGCTTAACAAGTAACCGATTTCTTTTCTAAGTGCAATACATTCTTCAGTTAGATGTCTAAAATCCTCATGATATGCACACCATTTGGACTTGTCTTTTGTTGCAGTTGGTTTATCACTTTTTCTAGGCCATCTTACTTTCTCACCTAAATTCTACATTGCAAGAATTAGTTCATTGTTATCAACGGAAAAACAATATTCAGAAATGGGAGGATAATCCTCATCATCCTCTTCCTGTTCTACTGCATGCACGTTCTGGTTATCAGACTTGTTGTAAGACTTGGACTTGTTGTTCCTGAAGTAGGATCCTTGTTTTTCCTGTTTCGAGGATCCTGCCAGTCTTTCCTGGATTCTCTTATCATCCTCTAATCGGATGAATCTGAGGGCCCTGGTTCTCACTTCATCAAGATTCCTCCATGGGGTCATGACAAGATCATCATAGAACAATGAATCCCTAAGTAAACCCATTTTAAAGGCTTCTACAGCCGTGGCAATATCCAAATTAGGAATATCTAAGGATTCTTTACTAAACTTAGTGATATAATCTCTAAGTGATTCATTTTGACCTTGTGTTACCCTATATAGATCACTAGTTAATCATTCAAATTTTCTACTACATGAGAATTCACTATTAAACAGATTAACTAAATTAGCAAATGAAGTAATAGAGTAAGGGGGAAGACTTAGCAGCCATTTAAGAGCTGATCCTGTGAGTGTGGATCCAAAACCCTTGCATAGACATGCTTCTTTTAACCTCTCAGGAATTGGATTGATCTCCATCCTTTCTCTGTACTGAGCTACATGTTCTTCTGGATCCGTCGAGCCATCATAAAGCTTCATGCTTGGTATTTGAAACCTCTTTGGGATTTCTGCATCACAAATGGGTGGTGCAAAGCGAGATATCCTGTGGCTTCCATCTGCAATTTCAGGAATGGGCTTAACCACTCCTGGAACGCTGGATATCATATCCTTTAGTTTTTATAATTCCCTAGCCATAGCTTGATTGATACCTGTATCCTGCATAAAGCCATGGTTAGTGTTATAAGAATTATTCAAAGTGTTACCTCCCTGAGGATTCAAGTTTGGAATTCCAGATGTGAATCCACATTGACGAGATTCTGGTATGACTGAAGGACCAGAAGAAGCAATGGTCTGCATTGGAATGAAGTCTCCTTGATGAACATCTGAACTTGAGGGCTGCACACTTCCTAAGAATCCCTGATCCTGGAAGATGTTGGATCCTTGATGTGCTGTGACTGGGGGTCTTGGAGGATAACCCATGGATCCGTAAACCTGAGATGAGGATCCTTGGACCTGAAAGGAGGATCCTTGAACCTGAGAGGATCCTTGAACCTGAGAGGATCCTTGAACCTGAGAGGATCCTTGAACCTGAGAGGATCCTTGAACCACGTGCATCCCCATATACCCTCCTGAGCTAACGAAGGATCCCTGATGCTGGAAAGTGGATCCCGAAGGCTGGAAGTGAGACCCTAAACCCTGACCCATGGTTGTTGATCCATAACGCCTTCCCAATGGTCCACTCTGGTACTGGATGTCCGGAGCTGCAGATTGCAGGGCGGTTATAGCTGGAGTGTCGAAATCCAGTGATGTAGGTATCAGAGGAGAGTGATCCTCCCCTGATTTCTTCTGTTTCTTAATGTCACCAATCTCCCGGAGGATCCTTTCGTTGGTTTTATCCTGCTCTTGTATGTGATCCCTCATCTGCAAAATCAAAGTAAAAAGATCACTGTTAGTAGGGTTAGAAGAAACAGCAGATGTTGGTGGTTTTGGGAAAATGGAGTTTTATCTCTTTGCAGCATTTTCAGCATTCTTCTGGGATCCAAAAGGTGGTGGAGGCAAAGGTGGAACGCCCTGTGAAGAAGTGACTGCCGGCATAGAGCTTGAAGTGTTCTTTGCTGAAGAAGCCATATGGTTGAAGATAATGAACCGAAATGAATAAAATTTTTCAGAAATGAAGCACCAATTGCCTCATGGTGGGCGCCAAAATGTTTTGGTCAAAAATCAAGCAAGGATAATGCAACCAAATCTTTTGTTGTGAGGTGTGATGCTTGAATCAATTAACAAATGTATGGATAACTTGCAAAATGAAATGAACAAGTGACACAAGGATTTATACGAGGAAAAATCCCTTGATTAAGAGTTGACCTCCGGCATAAAAAAACCTCGGGTGATGGAAACTACCGATCACCAACTACAATTAAACAAATGATTGTTACAACTCGGGATGATAACAAGCTTGTTACAAGGATCACTAGAGTGCAATGTGTATGAAATCGCCAAATGAACTGTTGAGAGCTTGCGAGAGTGTGAGTGTTAGCTAACTTAGCCAATTGTTCTAATTCAAGCTTGTTATCCCCTTTTAAAATTAGAAATAACTAGAATAACTAACTATCCGCAAAAGGTGCTAGCTTCCCACGATCTCCATAACGTTCACAAAGGCTATGCACGTGTGGAATATTTAAGCATATTCCCCTGGAATATCGGCAAGACCAAGTCCAATGCGTATACTCCTGCAAAACAAACTTAAACATAGTGAAGGCAACCGTTAGTATAAGGATAACAATAAGGATCCTGAATCCTGATCCTGCAACGTCTTCTGAGGATCCTTAATTCAAACAGAATTGAGGATCCGTGATCCTGGCAGTACTTGAGGATCCGTGATCCTTAGGTTTAGAAAATCTATCCCTAACACTCGCAGTATCAGGGAATGTTGTAAGTGTTGTCCTTGTAAAGGATCATGAAGGTCAGCAATATCCTGTCTATTATGTTAGCAAAAGTTTATTAGATGCTGAAACTAGATATTCTCATTTAGAAAAACTAATATTAGCCCTAGTTATGGCATCAACAAAGCTTAGACATTACTTCGAAACACATAGGATTCGTGTTAAAACCAATTATCCTGTTAAAAATGTGCTTAGAAAGCCTGAGATGTCAGGTAGAATGGCTAAGTGGTCAGTAAAGTTGAGTGCTTTTGACCTAGTATATGAACCTAGAAATGCCATAAAGTCACAGGCACTAGCTGACTTTGTGGCTGATTTCAGTAGTGATATTCAAAATGAAGTGGACTTAGAAGTTCAACAACTAGGAGAGACCTTAGAATCCTGGACATTGTATATTGACGGTGCATCTAATTTAAGAGGTGTAGGCTAAGGTATACTACTAAAATCGCCACAGGGGGACATATTACCCCAGGCTATTAGATGTGAGTTTCCTGCCACTAATAATGAAGCAGAATATGAGGCTTTAATTGCAGGATTAGAGTTGGCTAAAAACATGAATATTAAGAGTTTGCAAGTATATGTTGACTCCTTGTTAATAACTAATCATTTTAATGGATCCTATGCAGTTAAAGGTGAGAAGTTAATCGAGTATCTCGAAATTCTCAAAAAATTAGCAGGATATTTCGATGTTTTTACACTTGAACAGGTACCAAGAGAAGATAATGTTGAAGCGGATGCCTTGGTAAACCTAGGATCATCAGTCAGGATACCAGAGGGAACCCAAATACCAATACTTCACATCCTGTATCCTGCTGTGGATCTCTTCAAAGTTCAGGATAAGGAGGTAACAAGTATTCAGGATCCTGGTCATGATCCTGATGAGGATACTAAATCCTGGACGGCCCCAATCATAAGATATCTCAAGGAAGGACACATCCCTAAGGATGAAAACCCTAAGGCATTTAGGATGAAGGTATCGCGATTCACCATTATAAATAATGTTTTGTACAAGAAATCTCTTGCAGGACCATACCTGAGATGCTTGGAAGATCCTGAAGCTATAGAAGTGCTTCAGGATATACACGAGGGAGATTGTGGTAACCACACTAGAGGCAGGTCATTATTCTCAAAGGTATTGAGAACAGGATACTATTGGCCGACAATGAAGAAAGATGCTACGGAATATGATCGAAGATGTGATGCATGTCAAAGGCACAGTAACATATTACATCAACCAGCTGAACCATTATATCCTATAGCTTCCCCTTAGCCATTCATGAAGTGGGGAATGGACATAGTGGGGAAATTGCCGAAAGCTCCGGGAGGAAAAGTCTTTATGCTGGCAATGACTGACTATTTTTCTAAATGGGTTGAAGCTGAAGCATTTGTTCAAGTTAGAGACCAAGAAGTAGTATCTTTCATAAAAAGGAATATCCTGACCAGGTTTGGAGTACCAGCTGAGATAATTTGTGACAACGGATCTCAGTTTATAAGTAAGAGGACTACTGACTTTTACAAGAGTTAGGGAATCAAAATGATCACATCTACTCCGGTACATCCTCAAGCAAATGGACAAGCAGAATCTTCAAACAAGATAATTGTCAACAATCTGAAGAAAAGACTTGGAGCTAAGAAGGGAAGATGGGCAGAAGAACTACCCTTTGTTTTATGGGCTGATAGAACGACAATAAAAAGTGCAACTGGCCAGACTCCATTTCAAGTAAGATTAGAATTTAATTTCTATGAGGTTGAATCAGAATCTGGCAAAGGAGCATACCGACTCAAGAATATGGAGGGGGATATGTTGCCAAGATCCTGGAATGCTATACACTTAAAACTCTATTTCAAGTAAGATTAGAATTTAATTTCTATCTCAGGATGGTATGGATTCTACTTCTTTTAAACATATTTGAATTTGTTTATTATTTCGAACCCAATACTGACTTAAGCATCGGAAGGGTGTTAGCCAAGCTAACACCCACCTTAGTTTAAGGTTATTTTGCAGAATATGCCTCAGGATATAGCTCCAGGATACACGCTCAGGATAGTTCGAAAGATTAGAGGATTGGCCCCCTCTCTTACGTATAAGGGATTCTGATCCCTTCAAAGGTTTAAAGGTATTCACCTTTCTTATGAATTGGGTTTAAACACCCCGCCTGGAGCGCAAGTTATTCGGGGATAGTTCAAGGTAGTGGGACCAGTTCATGTAAAAGTGGCTGACAATTTCGTTACTATTGGATATATCCTGGATCCTAAAGGTATATGAGGATTGATCACCCTCTCTCACGAAAGGGTATTTTCATACTCTCTAAGGTTTAAAGGTTTTCACCTTTCTAAGTCTTGGAGTTTATACACTCCCGCCTATAACGCATGAAAATTAGGGTTTATCCCCAGGATATTAAGGGTTTATCCCCAGGATATTAAGGGTTTATCCCCAGGGTATTCAGGATTTATTCACATGAAAGCTAAAGTACGACTATGTTTGCATTCCTGAGTCTTCAAATATGTTGAACACAGGGGACATTCATTGTACAATGCAGAGGATGGATTCAAACTTATAAATGTGCACTGGGGACATTCCTATGATGGAAGATTGGAATTGACTCCCTAAGAATCTCTGGTATGATCTCTCCTTTTTATTTTTATAACTTAAGTTTTATAAGTTATGTGGCAGTATCCTGACCAGGATATCTCTCAGGATACTCTCAGAATATGTTCCCAAGAATGTTCAAACAAAACTATTTTCATAAGTAACAGTTATGCATAAAAAGTGTAACAACAAAGATAAAGCCAAAAGAAAGTTATATTATTAACATAGCAAAAGTTTGTGCTTTTGGTTTCATCTCAAACTGAGATCCATCCACCAAAAAGCACAATAAGTTCATAGTTATATTTACATAACAGTTGAAGGCTTCATCTCAAACCGAGACCCATCCACCTCCAACTGTTATATTGTTCAAAATAGATTATATTAATTGATGACCAAGGGCTTCATCCTGAAACCAAGGACCCATCCACCTTTGGTCATCGTATTGTCTAAGTGCAGGAAAGTAAATTGTTTTAAAGACAAGGAAAGTAAATTGTTCGGACAACCACAACCATCAAATCTAAAAAAGTGGGCTCCGGCCTAGGCATCAACATCCATCATCGCCCACTTGAATGCCCTCACACAGCGGCATCTTCACCAGCCTTCTCCGTCTTCTCAGCCTCAGCATCCTGAGCAGTATCCTCCCCAGCATCCGTCCCTGCATCCTTCTTCTCTCCAGCCTTGTCCACCACCTCTGCTGACTTAGAAGACTCACCAGCCTCAGCAGGACACGGCACATCTTTGCCTCCAAGTTCCTTCAGCTTTGCTACCCAGGAATCGACCGGCCAGGCTGGGCACTCAAGACCTGTCTCCTTGGCCTCATAAGCCATCTTGATGCGAGCTTGTAGCAGAGAGACAATAGCTGAATTTTTTATCCCTTCCCGGAAAGAGACCATGGCCTGTTCGTGCTCCACTTGAATGGCAGCCAGCTTTATCTCAGCATCCTGAGTGACCTTCTTCAACTTGTCCTCGTAATGTCGGGTCTTGACTTCAGCAATGGTGCCTTGGTCAGCAACAGTGGTCTCGAGATGTTTGATCCTGGCCTCTTGGAACTTGTTCATGCTGCAAGCATCGGTGTAAAGGTGGAGCAGATGATGGAGGCCCTGCAAGTCAAAATTCAGGTATAAGTCAAAATCCATTAACCAGGATATCCTGTCAGGATATTCTGTCAGGATATTCTATCAGGATATGTGTGCAGGATATAGTGTCAGGATATTACCTTATTGAGGAAGGATGTCATCGGCTCCAAGGAGTCAGTGAAGCTGAGTTCTTCATAGGAGAACCCTTCAGAGCCTGGGGTGCTAACTTCAGAGCCTTGCCTCTTCTTGGCGGTGGAAGCACGAGTTCTCGGGTTGGGCTTAGGAGCCGGGAGTGGTTTGGAGCTGGTAGTAGTAGGAGTCTCTTTCTT
>JARYGA010015042.1:0-25189 GCA_030545235.1 Helianthus tuberosus
CATACGAAGCTAAATAAGAAGGAAAGTGAGAGATTACAAACCACAGTGGTTAAATGTGTCAACATGTTTAAGTTATACCTCTGAGTGACCTTTTAGCAAACCCGAAGCCTTGTAACGGTTAATTATGCTCACTAGAATGCACGATATAAATTTCATAAAGTTTTGTTATAGCATGAGCAAGTTGTGATCAAATTCGTTTACAAGGGGTTAAAAGCGTTAACATTGAAAGTTAGGACTTTTCGAGTAATAACCGAGTGGCCAAGGACTTAACAAGAGGGGTATAAGTCTTGAGACCCTTAAGTGTCAATATAGAGGGTTCAAAGTGCAAATAGAAGCTTAGTTGACCTTTCGAAAGGCCAAGGGACAATATGCGGAAACTTGAAAATGGAAAATTCTGATTAACAGGCTGAGGCGGGGCGCGTAAAGGCTAACATAACCTTACGCGGGCCGCGTCAGGACACCAGATACAGAAAAGTTTGGCAGCAGCCTGCATTCGTGTTTAAACCGACTTTAAACGTTTTTCCTCATATTTCTTGACCCCTAAACACCCCCTATGCACTAGGGACACTTGTTAGAATGTTGTGGTCACTTATAGACTTAGATGTCAAAGATTTGTGGTGTTTAAAACACTATAAAAGGACCTTAGTAGCAACCATTGTTCCTCACACCTTCATTGGCACCTCTGATCATTCTTGGAGCTCCCAAGCAGGCTCAAGTCTTCACATTTCGTGCATAGGACCTTGGTAAGCTTGCTGAACCTTTTTAATTAAGTTTTAGCTTAGTATTAGCTTAAAAGTCAAGCCGTCGTAATTAACGGTTGACTTTAAGATAAATCACTATTGATTCAGTGTTTAGCCAAATCAAAGGTAGTTATAAGTTGGTAATTATGTGGGCTTTAAACCCTTAAAAGGGCATCCACTGATTCCCATCCTAACTAGGTCATTTGTCGAGTCAAAGATGATTAGAAAAAGTCAACAGAAATGTAATCTTTCGTTTAACGCACAATTAACGATGAAAAAGGCGTGTAACCTATTTTATCATTCATATAACTTGATAATAAGCATAAGAACTTGTCTAAGCTTGTTTGATTCGACAACTTTCTGTTTTGAACCGATTCGGAACCGAAAGTCGCAAAGCTTTGACTTTTGCTTTGACTTCAGTTCTGACCCGCTTTAGTATGATTTGGAAATGCCTTAGAGCTTCCTTAGGACCAGGCTACATGTTAGCATAACCCTCTGTGGTTGGTTCATTGATTGACCCATTCGTTTACGCGTTTCCGTTAATTACTCATATATTGACCATTATGCCCTTATTACCATAAAACGTGATTTTTGGAAAAATAAAAGAGTAGAAACCTTAAATACTGATATATAAACTTGTGACCAAAAATTTGATATCAGTTGGAGGTGTAAATTGAGAGTTATGCTCATTAGCGTAAATTGAAGGTTTTATGTTAATAAAACGGCGTAATTAGCATATAGCCTACTTAAGCCTAATTTTTGATATCAAACTTATTACCCACTGATGTAATATATTATTTTGGGATTTTTGAAGATTTTTAATTAATTTTAGGATGAGCATAACTTAGAGTCGTAGGCTTAATCCGGTAATTGTCGGTTTTGCCCTTACGGGCTATAAAATGAGTTTTACATATCTAATCGACTCCAAACCTTTTTCTACTGATTACACATGATAAATAAATTATTTTAAGCCTTCTGGAATAATAAAAATACCAGCTTTATGTATATAACCCGGAAATGGCTCCTAATCGCCTTTCTAAGCGTTTTTAACGCATAGTATGCACTAGAACTATTTTAGACATACAAAGGTTGATACCTACTGATATTTTAGGTAAATTATAATGTTTTAACAGTAAGTAAAAGTTGTTTAACTCAGACTTCATTTTTGAGCTTTACGGCTTATGTGAAATTACCAAAGCGCCCATTCGGTGCATAGTTTGGTTATAATTGATAAATTTCACATATATACTTTATCCTACTGTTATAACTTATCAAAATAAGTATTTTTGCTGATTATACCAGACCTGTAACTCAGGTAAATACTTAAACTCTTTTTTATAACCTCTTAAATGACCAAACTACCCATACGAGGCCTAGTTTGTGTTTAAATACGTTTTGGGCATAATGAAAGACATCCTACTGATGTCACAACATATTTGAGGCATAATTAACTTAGAAAACCTGTATATGGCTCTCATGATTACCCGTCATGCGTTATTCGCGTTCGGTTCGGTTTATGTAACTAGTTTTCATAAATTTAGCCGAAACGGGTCAAACCTTATCGTTTTTATCTCAAAATCCAGAATGTGTTTAGTTTACCCATATTATACAAGTCTCCAAACTTGTCGGGTCTAAATCACATTCTATTCTGGTCTTCGCTTAATCATGCGTTTGAACCGTAAACCTTTCCTTAAAACTAGCCGGTCTAAGTTACGACTTAAATAAGACCCGATAGGAATCTAATAGGTTAATAAAACCTTCGTTCCAGATTGAGAGCCCCAGTAGAAGTACTTGTGCTTGCTGATTAGAATATACGGCTGAGTATAAATTGCTTTTGCTAGCTCAGGTAAATACTTTTAACTTATTTTCCCTTATACGGGCTTGGGGTACGGTATTATAAAAATACCGCTTGGTCGGGTGTAGAAACCTTTTAATCGGAGATGATTAAATTGCATAATCCCGTTTTAATCTGTATTGATTGATAACAAATAACATTGGGGGTTAATGACCGTGTCCTGGATATCCTTGGCTCATTTAAAAAGTGAATGGCTATAACTTAAGCACAAGGTGTAGGCATAACACCTCCTGTTGCGTATGTAAAAGATATACTCACTCGTAAGGATGTCTTCTTGTGAGTTATATTTATGGTGTGTCGATTAATCTTGACCGGCTTGTATTGTATAATCACCGGCCCTAAATGTTGGACAACCATGTAATTCGGATACAAGATTTTTATTAATAAGATTATCCCAAGTATAAAAGATTAATTTTGCCTCGTGCATTTTAATCAAATTATAAAAGATATTTTGTGCCACGTGCATTCAAATCAATTTTTCTTAAACTCTTTTCAAAATGAGTCAGTTAATTGTATTTACCAGTGTAAACTGACGTATTTTCCAAAAGGTTAAGTGACAGGTACTACGCGTAATTGGCTGGGAGCTCAGGGCGTCATTAGGGAATCTTGCAAGTTCTAGATGCCTAAAGTCTGTTGAACAGTTTTTCTTTTATTGATCCGCCTGTGGATCCTTTACCTTCCGTTGTAATACTTTGACATTACTTATATTCGGAATGTAATATATTTATCTTTTGCTTCCGCTGTGCATTTATATATTGTGTTGTTTGACTATGATGATCTCAACTACGTCACGATACTCCCCACCGGGCCCACCGGTGACAAGTGGAAATCGGGGTGTGACAGGTTGGTATCAGAGCCAACATTGAGTGAATTAAACACTAGCCTTTTGTGTTTAGTCTCAATGACACATTAGCACGTTCCTTGACCTTCTGAGTCTAGACTTAACATAGGAATATTCTCAATCCTAATCTGGAAATTTTTGCTTCCAATTTTTATATATATTGGATACGTCGCCAAGCGAAGAAGCTGTATTAGAAATTCTCCACATCCGGAGCCTTGAAATGCTGAGCTTCGTACCGCGGCCAGGATGAAACGTGCAACCAAGGAGAAAGCATTCAGACATAAAATGAAGAAGAAACTCCTTTTGCTGCAGATCGTTTCTTTGATAGTCCTTATAAGGACATATTTATCTTTCAGTCCCTTCTAGGACAACATGATTCCTTTCAAGTCCCGTCTAGGGCACATCTGTATTTTTAAATTTATAGTGGAAAATTTAACTTTAAATTTTCGTTCACATTCAGATCTACCATTATAATAAAATGGCAAAATCTAAAAAGGACAAGACCTAGCCACGTGTCATTTTTGACATGGCC
Organism: Helianthus tuberosus; assembly: GCA_030545235.1. NCBI lineage: Eukaryota > Viridiplantae > Streptophyta > Magnoliopsida > Asterales > Asteraceae > Helianthus > Helianthus tuberosus. The sequence continues at coordinate 3,969 of JARYGA010015042.1, forward strand.
AAGATGGTAAGACCTATTCAAGAGATTAAAATCCTTGTTAACACCTAAGAACGTGTTAGCACTCTTGACAAATGTGATTCGAGAAAATCACAACAGTCATCCTTATATTGGATTCTTCCAATTTTCTTATCTAGCCTAGTGATTTAGAAATCATGGCTTGTGTCATCCTATAAGATGATCATATTATAAACATCCGTTAGTGATGAAGTGCCTACGGGCTAAACTTGTTGTCCGATAAGACAACGACAGTGGTGGTCTTTGACCTCCTGTCTAAAAAAATGTTGGACCAGGTCCAAGCATAATAGTCGGTAGGATCCATACGATCTCGACTAATAGCATCTGAGAAGATAATCATATATAACCATCCCTCAGAAGGGTAATGCCCACGGGCTATATCTATTGTCCTAAAAGACAAAAGACAGTTGAAGCCTACAACTCCCTGTCAAGAGAAGGTAATGAACTTTGATTCAAACCTTAATGCCTCGATTCTCTGAAATCATGGCTTATAAAATTTAAAACTGTCCTTGTGACTAGGCCTTTTTGCGCCACTTTAATATCCTTAATGTTTTATAGCTAGGATAAATTATAATGGATAATACTAATTAAATATAACTAACAAGTTAACCAATATGGTTTATATTACCATGGTTGATGAATCGTCAAAAATGATGATTCCATAATAACCTCTGAATAAATCATTGTCAATGTTTATGTAGCCATCAAGCTACATGGTTGGATTAGATGAAGTTGACAGCCACATGGAGGAGAACAATGATTCTACCAGAATTAATGTAACTGGAGCAGAACTGCAGGCAATAATAGATTATGCTGTTACTCGAGCTCTTGACAGACAGTACGATGCATCAAATGATACCCACTCTAAGACTCTATCTGTAGCTCGTAGTAAGCCCCCTTCTAAAACACATGAGTTGAGGGAGGACGATGTTCATGACTTGTCAAATCAAAGGAGTATTCCGTCTAGACAGGTTGTGTTTCATCAAGAGGTACCAGTTAAGACCTGCTCATATAAATATTTTGTCTCCTGCAAGCCAAGAGACTTTACAGGAGAAAAAGCGGCCATCGATTGCATGACATGGCTCGATGAGATGGACGCTGTTGTTGACATTAGCGGTTGTGCGGAGCAAGATGTTGTGAAATTTGTTTCACAATCATTCAAAGGAGAAGCGTTGGCATGGTGGAGATCATTGCTCCAAGCCATGGGAAAGGTTCTACTCTACAACTTATATTGGGATCAATTTGTTGCATTAGTCATGGAAAACTATTGCCCTCAGCATGAGGTAGAAAAGATAGAATCAGACTTCTTGACTCTGGTCATGGAGAATTTGGATTGTCAGGCATACGTGACAAGTTTCAACACTATGTCCCGCCTAGTTCCTTATTTAGTCACCCCTGAACCTAAACGCATAGCGCGTTTCATTGGAGGCCTAGCACCAGAGATAAAAGGAAATGTTAAAGCATCTAGGCCAACCACATATAGGTCCGCGGTGGACTTATCCTTATCTCTCACCTTAGATGCAATCAGAATTAAGTCTGTTAAGGCTTCTGGCGAGGGAAGAAGAGAAAGTGAGGAGGAAAACTCTCATCAATATAACAAGAAGAAGAAGGGAAGCTCCGAGCGCGGGAAAGATTCCGAGATTAGGAAAAACTCGAGTCAGTTCAATAATAAGCCCAAATGCAATAACTGCAAAAAGCAACATTTTGGAAAATGTACAATAGACCTACGTGCTAAATTGTGTGGAATTTGCAAGACCAAGGGTCACAAAACCTTAGATTGCAAGGGGTTAAAGAACGCCACATGCTACAATTGTAACGAGGAAGGGCACATCAAAACCAATTGCCCAAAGCTTATAAAGAAGCCTGGAGAGGCCAGGAAAACAAACGCATGAGTCTTCCGGATGAACGCCAGGAGATGGTGTAGAAGGATAACTATATAGCAGGTATCTTTCCTTATCAAGCAGTTTATGCAGAAATTTACTTGATACTGGCACATATGATTCAATATTGAACAATAACTGTAGAGAACTGTTGTCTCCACCTGATTAGGACTTCGGTCATTTAATACGAGGTAGAAATTGGCCGATGATACTTTAGAAAATGCTCCAACAAACCTTAGATGGATATTTTATATCTAATAGGAATCACTCTTTTCTGATATTCCTATGGCAAGCTTTCAAGCTACCTAAATTCTTTAATATAATAAAGACAGATGTGACGTTTTAATCCTCTGTCAGAAAAGTGATGGACTAGGTCCAAATCTTTAATGCCATTGATGGTCTTTTGCGACCTAGGCTAAGTAATATTAATATATTTTAAATAATGTTCATTAAGAATGTTAGTGCTATAATAGCCTGTATAGGTTATTGACACCATGGTTAGTATATATTAAGGCCATCAGAATGAAAAATAGCAGTTGTTGGATTTCAACTAAGAAATTGTTTTATTGGTGTTAGGAACCAATAGAAAGTATGGCAAACTCGGATAAGACAACGGTCGAACGCGCCATTGATGGCACGACGCATGCTAATGATGTTGAAATTGTGAACCTTAGAATTTCCAAAGATGTTCTTCAAACTATGATAGACGCAGCTGTTGGAAAAGCTGTGAAGAAGGCTGTGAAAAAGTTCAAGGAGCCCCATGCTGCTCGGTCCAAATTTTATCTAGGACCACACTTCCTTACTCTTAAGGAGGATCCCGTTCATGCCTCTGATGCAAAGGATGAACTAAAAAGGAAAAGGGAGGTAGATAACTCCCAGAGTTCTAAGAAAAAGAATAAACAAAAGTCCAATCAGAAACCTGTATGCAAGATTTGCAAGAAGCGCCACTACGGGAAATGCAGATTTGAGCCTCGACCTCTACATTGTGGGATTTGCAAGTCTAAGGGACATAAAACGTTGGACTGCAAAGACATGAAGAATGCAGTCTGTTTCGGCTGTAATGAGAAAGGCCACATAAGACTACGTGCCCTAAATCTGTCAAAGGAAATGCGGCGGAGGAAGTAAAGCCAAAAAATTGAAAGCGCCTAAAATGCCTGAGCTAGTCCATAAATAATGGCATCAGGTACATTCCTTGGCATTTTATCAGTAATTTAAATGCTAAGAGTTTTTATTTTGGTTCAGATACCAGTAAATCCTTCATAAACTATAAGTATAACAAGTTTTTAAAACTTTTCATAAGTACCCTATATATATTAAGTGTAAGGTAAAACTTACAGGTAGAAAATTCACCAGAACTATTCTTCTGTTCCTGTCAGAAATCTTCAGTCATAAAATTCCAATGTACTCTCTCTCCCGATAAATGCATTCAAATGAAATTGATATCTCTTTGATCTCTAAACGATTACGAATACCAAATAGCATGATAAAAGCGCCATATGAGGATTGGTATATCTTAATATGTTCCATAGATTGCTTCCATGCCTGATCAGTATGGAGGTTTAATGCATGGGACCACAAAGATATTCCAATGGTTATAGAGTACTAAAGACAGCTAATGGTATTCAAAGAAGATATCCATAATAGAATTGTCCAAATAAATATTCCCGATTGAGGAATCCGTGGACTTATAACATAAATATGTCACTTATTTGACACAAGCAATGATGGATGAACTGGAGCTTGAGATATGGAAAATCTCTGTAACCTCCTTGTATCCTGATTGTCTTCTCCTAAGACTACCCTGTTTACCCCTGAGAAGCAGGTAGAGTTAAGGTTTATACCCCATTTAGGGCTGCATTATTATGAAATCTCCAAGACAGCTAGTACCATTATTGGTAGAATCGAAAACCTCGGTTAAGTAAGTTTTAAGATATGGATTCATATAGCCTAACCTAATTCGGTGTAGTTAGTTATGAAAGACGGTTCATTTCGCTTATGCATTGATTACCGCAACCCTAATTAGGCAACAATTAAGAATTTGCCATCGGCTGCCCAGGAAGGGTGTACCAAATTTATTAAATTATCAGGCTAGTTAAGCTCTGAATATATAGAATCACTCGAAGGAAATCGAATGTATCAAGATCAAGTAGCTTAGAAGCTAAAACCTATATAAGGAACTTAGTGGAGCTCGCAATACATTACTCACGAGTAACTAAAGGATGTGTTTCGCCAATAAGTCAAAGAAGCACTATCACATAATGATATGCAGATTTATTATATAATGAGCGACATATGTCGATTAAGGATCGACAGGACTAGAAGCTCCAAAAAGATACATGTACCTATTATAAAAGTCAATTGGAGTGCCTAAGAGGCTCAAAAGTACTGAGGAAGATTAAGCCCAATACGAGGCAGAAAATACTTCCTTTACTTTAACAAATCTCGAGGTCGAGATTTCTTTTAAGGGGGTGAGGATGTAACACCTCGAAAATTCACGTCCTATAATGTGTTGACACGTGTCATAATGTTTGAACGTGAGAAAGAATATTCTAGAGGGAGTAAAAGTTGACAAACATGAAAAGTATGTGAATATACGTGTTCTAAATGTCAACAGTGAATAAATATATTGTACATTTGCCCTACATGATGCTCATACCTTCAAACGAATAAATCACGGATCATACGAAGCTAAATAAGAAGGAAAGTGAGAGATTACAAACCACAGGGGTTAAATGTGTCAACATGTTTAAGTTATACCTTTGAGTGACCTTTTTGCAAACCCGAAGCCCTGTAATGGTTAATTATGCTCACTAGAATGCACGATATAAATTTCATAAAGTTTCGTTATAGCATGAGCAAGTTGTGATCAATTTCGTTTACAAGGGGTTAAAAGCGTTAACATTGAAAGTTAGGACTTTTCGGGTAATAACCGAGTGGCCAAGGACTTAACAAGAGGGGTATAAGTCTTGAGACCCTTAAGTGTCAATATAGAGGGTTCAAAGTGCAAATAGAAGCTTAGTTGACCTTTCGAAAGGCCAAGGGACAATATGCGGAAACTTGAAAGTGGAAAATTCTGATTAACAGGCTGAGGCGGGCCGCGTAAAGGTTAACATAACCTTACGCGGGCGGCGTCAGGACACCAGATACAGAAAAGTTTGGCAGCAGCCTACATTCGCGTTTAAACCGACTTTAAACGTTTTTCCTCATATTTCTTGATCCCTAAACACCCCCTATGCACTAGGGACACTTGTTAGAATGTTGTGGTCACTTATAGACTTAGATGTCAAAGATTTGTGGTGTTTAAAACACTATAAAAGGACCTTAGTAGCAACCATTGTTCCTCACACCTTCATTGGCACCTCTGATCATTCTTGGAGCTCCCAAGCAGGCTCAAGTCTTCACATTTCGTGCATAGGACCTTGGTAAGCTTGCTGAACCTTTTTAATTAAGTTTTAGCTTAGTATTAGCTTAAAAGTCAAGCCGTCGTAATTAACGGTTGACTTTAAGATAAATCACTATTGATTCAGTGTTTAGCCAAATCAAAGGTAGTTATAAGTTGGTAATTATGTGGGCTTTAAACCCTTAAAAGGGCATCCACTGATTCCCATCCTAACTAGGTCATTTGTCGAGTCAAAGATGATTAGAAAAAGTCAACTGAAATGTAATCTTTCGTTTAACGCACAATTAACGATGAAAAAGGCGTGTAACCTATTTTATCATTCATATAACTTGATAATAAGCATAAGAACTTGTCTAAGCTTGTTTGATTCGACAACTTTCTGTTTTGAACCGATTCGGAACCGAAAGTCGCAAAGCTTTGACTTTTGCTTTGACTTCAGTTCTGACCCGCTTTAGTATGATTTGGAAATGCCTTAGAGCTTCCTTAGGACCAGGCTACATGTTAGCATAACCCTCTGTGGTTGGTTCATTGATTGACCCATTCGTTTACGCGTTTCCGTTAATTACTCATATATTGACCATTATGCCCTTATTACCATAAAACGTGATTTTTGGAAAAATAAAAGAGTAAAAACCTTAAATACTGATATATAAACTTGTGACCAAAAATTTGATATCATTTGGAGGTGTAAATTGAGAGTTATGCTCATTAGCGTAAATTGAAGGTTTTATGTTAATAAAACGGCGTAATTAGCATATAGCCTACTTAAGCCTAATTTTTGATATCAAACTTATTACCCACGGATGTAATATATTATTTTGGGATTTTTGAAGATTTTTAATTAATTTTAGGATGAGCATAACTTAGAGTCGTAGGCTTAATCCGGTAATTGTCGGTTTTGCCCTTACGGGCTATAAAATGAGTTTTACATATCTAATCGACTCCAAACCTTTTTCTACTGATTACACATGATAAATAAATTATTTTAAGCCTTCTGGAATAATAAAAATACCAGCTTTATGTATATAACCCGGAAATGGCTCCTAATCGCCTTTCTAAGCGTTTTTAACGCATAGTATGCACTAGAACTATTTTAGACATACAAAGGTTGATACCTACTGATATTTTAGGTAAATTATAATGTTTTAACAGTAAGTAAAAGTTGTTTAACTCAGACTTCAGTTTTGAGCTTTACGGCTTATGTGAAATTACCAAAGCGCCCCTTCGGTGCATAGTTTGGTTATAATTGATAAATTTCACATATATACTTTATCCTACTGTTATAACTTATCAAAATAAGTATTTTTGCTGATTATACCAGACCTGTAACTCAGGTAAATACTTAAACTCTTTTATAACCTCTTAAATGACCAAACTACCCCTACGAGGCCTAGTTTGTGTTTAAATACATTTTGGGCATAATGAAAGACATCCTACTGATGTCACAACATATTTGAGGCATAATTAACTTAGGAAACCTGTATATGGCTCTCATGATTACCCCTCATGCGTTATTCGCGTTCGGTTCGGTTTATGTAACTAGTTTGCATAAATTTAGCCGAAACGGGTCAAACCTTATCGTTTTTATCTCAAAATCCAGAATGTGTTTAGTTTACCCATATTATACAAGTCTCCAAACTTGTCGGGTCTAAATCACATTCTATTCTGGTCTTCGCTTAATCATGCGTTTGAACCGTAAACCTTTCCTTAAAACTAACCGGTCTAAGTTACGACTTAAATAAGACCCGTTAGGAATCTAATAGGTTAATAAAACCTTCGTTCCAGATTGAGAGCCCCACTAGAATTACTTGTGCTTGCTGATTAGAATATACGGCTGAGTATAAATTGCTTTTGCTAGCTCAGGTAAATACTTTTAACTTATTTTCCCTTATACGGGCTTGGGGTACGGTATTATAAAAATACCGCTTGGTCGGGTGTAGAAACCTTTTAATCGGAGATGATTAAATTGCATAATCCCGTTTTAATCTGTATTGATTGATAACAAATAACATTGGGGGTTAATGACCGTGTCCTGGATATCCTTGGCTCATTTAAAAAGTGAATGGCCATAACTTAAGCACAAGATGTAGGCATAACACCTCCTGTTGTGTATGTAAAAGATATACTCACTCGTAAGGATGTCTTCTTGTGAGTTATATTTATGGTGTGTCGATTAATCTTGACCGGCTTGTATTGTATAATCACCGGCCCTAAATGTTGGACAACCATGTAATTCGGATACAAGATTTTTATTAATAAGATTGTCCCAAGTATAAAAGATTAATTTTGCCTCGTGCATTTTAATCAAATTATAAAAGATATTTTGTGCCACGTGCATTCAAATCAATTTTTCTTAAACTCTTTTCAAAATGAGTCAGTTAATTGTATTTACCAGTGTAAACTGACGTATTTTCCAAAAGGTTAAGTGACAGGTACTACGCGTAATTGGCTGGGAGCTCAGGGCGTCATTAGGGAATCTTGCAAGTTCTAGATGCCTAAAGTCTGTTGAACAGTTTTTCTTTTATTGATCCGCCTGTGGATCCTTTACCTTCCGTTGTAATACTTTGACATTACTTATATTCGGAATGTAATATATTTATCTTTTGCTTCCGCTGTGCATTTATATATTGTGTTGTTTGACTATGATGATCTCAACTACGTCACGATACTCCCCACCGGGCCCACCGGTGACAAGTGGAAATCGGGGTGTGACAGGTTGGTATCAGAGCCAACATTGAGTGAATTAAACACTAGCCTTTTGTGTTTAGTCTCAATGACACATTAGCACGTTCCTTGACCTTCTGAGTCTAGACTTAACATAGGAATATTCTCAATCCTAATCTGGAAATTTTTGCTTCCAATTTTTATATATATTGGATACGTCGCCAAGCGAAGAAGCTGTATTAGAAATTCTCCACATCCGGAGCCTTGAAATGCTGAGCTTCGTACCGCGGCCAGGATGAAACGTGCAACCAAGGAGAAAGCATTCAGACATAAAATGAAGAAGAAACTCCTTTTGCTGCAGATCGTTTCTTTGATAGTCCTTATAAGGACATATTTATCTTTCAGTCCCTTCTAGGACAACATGATTCCTTTCAAGTCCCGTCTAGGGCACATCTGTATTTTTAAATTTATAGTGGAAAATTTAACTTTAAATTTTCGTTCACATTCAGATCTACCATTATAATAAAATGGCAAAATCTAAAAAGGACAAGACCTAGCCACGTGTCATTTTTGACATGGCCAAGATGGTAAGACCTATTCAAGAGATTAAAATCCTTGTTAACACCTAAGAACGTGTTAGCACTCTTGACAAATGTGATTCGAGAAAATCACAACAGTCATCCTTATATTGGATTCTTCCAATTTTCTTATCTAGCCTAGTGATTTAGAAATCATGGCTTGTGTCATCCTATAAGATGATCATATTATAAACATCCGTTAGTGATGAAGTGCCTACGGGCTAAACTTGTTGTCCGATAAGACAACGACAATGGTGGTCTTTGACCTCCTGTCTAAAAAAATGTTGGACCAGGTCCAAGCATAATAGTCGGTAGGATCCATACGATCTCGACTAATAGCATCTGAGAAGATAATCATATATAACCATCCCTCAGAAGGGTAATGCCCACGGGCTATATCTATTGTCCTAAAAGACAAAAGACAAAAGACAGTTGAAGCCTACAACTCCCTGTCAAGAGAAGGTAATGAACTTTGATTCAAACCTTAATGCCTCGATTCTCTGAAATCATGGCTTATAAAATTTAAAACTGTCCTTGTGACTAGGCCTTTTTGCGCCACTTTAATATCTTTAATGTTTTATAACTAGGATAAATTATAATGGAAAATACTAATTAAATATAACTAACAAGTTAACCAATATGGTTTATATTACCATGGTTGATGAATCGTCAAAAATGATGATTCCATAATAACCTCTGAATAAATCATTGTCAATGTTTATGTAGCCATCAAGCTACATGGCTGGATTAGATGAAGTTGACAGCCACATGGAGGAGAACAATGATGCTACCAGAATTAATGTAACTGGAGCAGAACTGCAGGCAATAATAGATTATGCTGTTACTCGAGCTCTTGACAGACAGTATGATGCATCAAATGATACCCACTCTAAGACTCTATCTGTAGCTCGTAGTAAGCCCCCTTCTAAAACACATGAGTTGAGGGAGGACGATGTTCATGACTTGTCAAATCAAAGGAGTATTCCGTCTAGACAGGTTATGTTTCATCAAGAGGCACCAGTTAAGACCTGCTCATATAAATATTTTGTCTCCTGCAAGCCAAGAGACTTTACAGGAGAAAAAGGGGCCATCGATTGCATGACATGGCTCGATGAGATGGACTCTGTTGTTGACATCAGCGGTTGTGCGGAGCAAGATGTTGTGAAATTTGTTTCACAATCATTCAAAGGAGAAGCGTTGGCATGGTGGAGATCATTGCTCCAAGCCACGGGAAAGGTTCTACTCTACAACTTATCTTGGGATCAATTTGTTGCATTAGTCATGGAAAACTATTGCCCTCAGCATGAGGTAGAAAAGATAGAATCAGACTTCTTGACTCTGGTCATGGAGAATTTGGATTGTCAGGCATACGTGACAAGTTTCAACACTATGTCCCGCCTAGTTCCTTATTTAGTCACCCCTGAACCTAAACGCATAGCGCGTTTCATTGGAGGCCTAGCACCAGAGATAAAAGGAAATGTTAAAGCATCTAGGCCAACCACATATAGGTCCGCGGTGGACTTATCCTTATCTCTCACCTTAGATGCAATCAGAATTAAGTCTGTTAAGGCTTCTGGCGAGGGAAGAAGAGAAAGAGAGGAGGAAAACTCTCATCAATATAACAAGAAGAAGAAGGGAAGCTCCGAGCGCGGGAAAGATTCCGAGATTAGGAAAAGCTCGAGTCAGTTCAATAATAAGCCCAAATGCAATAACTGCAAAAAGCAACATTTTGGAAAATGTACAATAGACCTACGTGCTAAATTGTGTGGAATTTGCAAGACCAAGGGTCACAAAACCTTAGATTGCAAGGGGTTAAAGAACGCCACATGCTACAATTGTAATGAGGAAGGGCACATCAAAACCAACTGCCCAAAGCTTATAAAGAATCCTGGAGAGGACAGGAAAACAAACGCATGAGTCTTCCGGATGAACGCCAGGAGATGGTGCAGAAGGATAACTATATAGCAGGTACCTTTCCTTATCAAGCAGTTTATGCAGAAATTTACTTGATACTGGCACATATGATTCAATGTTGAACAATAACTGTAGAGAACTGTTGTCTCCGCCTGATTAGGACTTCGGTCATTTAATACGAGGTAGAAATTGGCCGATGATACTTTAGAAAATGCTCCAACAAACCTTAGATGGATATTTTATATCTAATAGGAATCACTCTTTTCTGATATTCCTATGGCAAGCTTTCAAGCTACCTAAATTCTTTAATATAATAAAGACAGATGTGACGTTTTGATCCTCTGTCAGAAAAGTGATGGACTAGGTCCAAATCTTTAATGCCATTGATGGTCTTTTGCGACCTAGGCTAAGTAATATTAATATATTTTAAATAATGTTCATTAAGAATGTTAGTGCTATAATAGCCTGTATAGGTTATTGACACCATGGTTAGTATATATTAAGGCCATCAGAATGAAAAATAGCAGTTGTTGGATTTCAACTAAGAAATTGTTTATTGGTGTTAGGAACCAATAGAAAGTATGGCAAACTCGGATAAGACAACGGTCGAACGCGCCATTGATGGCACGACGCATGCTAATGATGCTGAAATTGTGAACCTTAGAATTTCCAAAGATGTTCTTCAAACTATGATAGACGCAGCTGTTGGAAAAGCTGTGAAGAAGGCTGTGAAAAAGTTCAAGGAGCCCCATGCTGCTCGGTCCAAATTTTATCTAGGACCACACTTCCTTACTCTTAAGGAGGATCCCGTTCATGCCTCTGATGCAAAGGATGAACTAAAAAGGAAAAGGGAGGTAGATAACTCCCAGAGTTCTAAGAAAAAGAATAAACAAAAGTCCAATCAGAAACCTGTATGCAAGATTTGCAAGAAGCGCCACTACGGGAAATGCAGATTTGAGCCTCGACCTCTACATTGTGGGATTTGCAAGTCTAAGGGACATAAAACGTTGGACTGCAAAGACATGAAGAATGCAGTCTGTTTCGGCTGTAATGAGAAAGGCCACATCAAGACTACGTGCCCTAAATCTGTCAAAGGAAATGCGGCGGAGGAAGTAAAGCCAAAAAATTGAAAGCGCCTAAAATGCCTGAGCTAGTCCATAAATAATGGCATCAGGTACATTCCTTGGCATTTTATCAGTAATTTAAATGCTAAGAGTTTTTATTTTGGTTCGGATACCAGTAAATCCTTCATAAACTATAAGTATAACAGGTTTTTAAAACTTTTCATAAGTACCCTATATATATTAAGTGTAAGGTAAAACTTACAGGTAGAAAATTCACCAGAACTATTCTTCTGTTCATGTCAGAAATCTTCAGTCATAAAATTCCAATGTACTCTCTCTCCAGATAAATGCATTCAAATGAAATTGATATCTCTTTGATCTCTAAACGATTGCGAATACCAAATAGCATGATAAAAGCGCCATATGAGGATTGGTATATCTTAATATGTTCCATAGATTGCTTCCATGCCTGATCAGTATGGAGGTTTAATGCATGGGACCACAAAGATATTCCAATGGTTATAGAGTACTAAAGACAGCTAATGGTATTCAAAGAAAATAACCATAATAGAATTGTCCAAATAAATATTCCCGATTGAGGAATCCGTGGACTTATAACATAAATATGTCACTTATTTGACACAAGCAATGATGGATGAACTGGAGCTTGAGATATGGAAAATCTCTGTAACCTCCTTGTATCCTGATTGTCTTCTCCCAAGACTACCCTGTTTACCCCTGAGAATCAGGTAAAGTTAAGGTTTATACCCCATTTAGGGCTGCATTATTATGAAATCTCCAAGACAGCTAGTACCATTATTGGTAGAATCGAAAACCTCGGTTAAGTAAGTTTTAAGATATGGATTCATATAGCCTAACCTAATTCGGTGTAGTTAGTTATGAAAGACGGTTCATTTCGCTTATGCATTGATTACCGCAACCCTAATTAGGCAACCATTAAGAATTTGCCATCGGCTGCCCAGGAAGGGTGTACCAAATTTATTAAATTATCAGGCTAGTTAAGCTCTGAATATATAGAATCACTCGAAGGAAATCGAATGTATCAAGATCAAGTAGCTTAGAAGCTAAAACCTATATAAGGAACTTAGTGGAGCTCGCAATACATTACACACGAGTAACTAAAGGATGTGTTTCGCCAATAAGTCAAAGAAGCACTATCACATAATGATGTGCAGATTTATTATATAATGAGCGACATATGTCGATTAAGGATCGACAGGACTAGAAGCTCCAAAAAGATACATGTACCTATTATAAAAGTCAATTGGAGTGCCTAAGAGGCTCAAAAGTACTGAGGAAGATTAAGCCCGATACGAGGCAGAAAATACTTCCTTTACTTTAACAAATCTCGAGGTCGAGATTTCTTTTAAGGGGGTGAGGATGTAACACCTCGAAAATTCACGTCCTATAATGTGTTGACACGTGTCATAATGTTTGAACGTGAGAAAGAATATTCTAGAGGGAGTAAAAGTTGACAAACTTGAAAAGCATGTGAATATACGTGTTCTAAATGTCAACAGTGAATAAATATATTGTACATTTGCCCTACATGATGCTCATACCTTCAAACGAATAAATCACGGATCATACGAAGCTAAATAAGAAGGAAAGTGAGAGATTACAAACCACAGGGGTTAAATGTGTCAACATGTTTAAGTTATACCTCTGAGTGACCTTTTAGCAAACTCGAAGCCTTGTAATGGTTAATTATGCTCACTAGAATGCACGATATAAATTTCATAAAGTTTCGTTATAGCATGAGCAAGTTGTGATCAATTTCGTTTACAAGGGGTTAAAAGCGTTAACATTGAAAGTTAGGACTTTTCGGGTAATAACCGAGTGGCCAAGGACTTAACAAGAGGGGTATAAGTCTTGAGACCCTTAAGTGTCAATATAGAGGGTTCAAAGTGCAAATAGAAGCTTAGTTGACCTTTCGAAAGGCCAAGGGACAATATGCGGAAACTTGAAAATGGAAAATTCTGATTAACAGGCTGAGGCGGGCCGCGTAAAGGTTAACATAACCTTACGCGGGCGGCGTCAGGACACCAGATACAGAAAAGTTTGGCAGCAGCCTGCATTCGCGTTTAAACCGACTTTAAATGTTTTTCCTCATATTTCTTGACCCCTAAACACCCCCTATGCACTAGGGACACTTGTTAGAATGTTGTGGTCACTTATAGACTTAGATGTCAAAGATTTGTGGTGTTTAAAACACTATAAAAGGACCTTAGTAGCAACCATTGTTCCTCACACCTTCATTGGCACCTTTGATCATTCTTGGAGCTCCCAAGCAGGCTCAAGTCTTCACATTTCGTGCATAGGACCTTGGTAAGCTTGCTGAACCTTTTTAATTAAGTTTTAGCTTAGTATTAGCTTAAAAGTCAAGCCGTCGTAATTAACGGTTGACTTTAAGATAAATCACTATTGATTCAGTGTTTAGCCAAATCAAAGGTAGTTATAAGTTGGTAATTATGTGGGCTTTAAACCCTTAAAAGGGCATCCACTGATTCCCATCCTAACTAGGCCATTTGTCGAGTTAAAGATGATTAGAAAAAGTCAACAGAAATGTAATCTTTCGTTTAACGCATAATTAACGATGAAAAAGGTGTGTAACCTATTTTATCATTCATATAACTTGATAATAAGCATAAGAACTTGTCTAAGCTTGTTTGATTCGACAACTTTCTGTTTTGAACCGATTCGGAACCGAAAGTCGCAAAGCTTTGACTTTTGCTTTGACTTCAGTTCTGACCCGCTTTAGTATGATTTGGAAATGCCTTAGAGCTTCCTTAGGACCAGGCTACATGTTAGCATAACCCTCTGTGGTTGGTTCATTGATTGACCCATTCCTTTACGCGTTTCCGTTAATTACTCATATATTGACCATTATGCCCTTATTACCATAAAACGTGATTTTTGGAAAAATAAAAGAGTAGAAACCTTAAATACTGATATATAAACTTGTGACCAAAAATTTGATATCAGTTGGAGGTGTAAATTGAGAGTTATGCTCATTAGCGTAAATTGAAGGTTTTATGTTAATAAAACGGCGTAATTAGCATATAGCCTACTTAAGCCTAATTTTTGATATCAAACTTATTTCCCACTGATGTAATATATTATTTTGGGATTTTTGAAGATTTTTAATTAATTTTAGGATGAGCATAACTTAGAGTCGTAGGCTTAATCCGGTAATTGTCGGTTTTGCCCTTACGGGCTATAAAATGAGTTTTACATATCTAATCGACTCCAAACCTTTTTCTACTGATTACACATGATAAATAAATTATTTTAAGCCTTCTGGAATAATAAAAATACCAGCTTTATGTATATAACCCGGAAATGGCTCCTAATCGCCTTTCTAAGCGTTTTTAACGCATAGTATGCACTAGAACTATTTTAGACATACAAAGGTTGATACCTACTGATATTTTAGGTAAATTATAATATTTTAACAGTAAGTAAAAGTTGTTTAACTCAGACTTCAGTTTTGAGCTTTACGGCTTATGTGAAATTACCAAAGCGCCCATTCGGTGCATAGTTTGGTTATAATTGATAAATTTCACATATATACTTTATCCTACTGTTATAACTTATCAAAATAAGTATTTTTGCTGATTATACCAGACCTGTAACTCAGGTAAATACTTAAACTCTTTTATAACCTCTTAAATGACCAAACTACCCCTACGAGGCCTAGTTTGTGTTTAAATACGTTTTGGGCATACTGAAAGACATCCTACTGATGTCACAACATATTTGAGGCATAATTAACTTAGGAAACCTGTATATGGCTCTCATGATTACCCGTCATGCGTTATTCGCGTTCGGTTTGGTTTATGTAACTAGTTTGCATAAATTTAGCCGAAACGGGTCAAACCTTATCGTTTTTATCTCAAAATCCAGAATGTGTTTAGTTTACCCATATTATACAAGTCTCCAAACTTTTCGGGTCTAAATCAAATTCTATTCCGGTCTTCACTTAATCATGCGTTTGAACCGTAAACCTTTCCTTAAAACTAACCGGTCTAAGTTACGACTTAAATAAGACCCGTTAGGAATCTAATAGGTTAATAAAACATTCGTTCCAGATTGAGAGCCCAGTAGAAGTCCTTGTGCTTGCTGATTAGAATATACGGCTGAGTATAAATTGCTTTTGCTAGCTCAGGTAAATACTTTTAACTTATTTTCCCTTATACGGGCTTGGGGTACGGCATTATAAAAATACCGCTTGGTCGGGTGTAGAAACCTTTTAATCGGAGATGATTAAATTGCATAATCCCGTTTTAATCTGTATTGATTGATAACAAATAACATTGGGGGTTAATGACCGTGTCCTGGATATCCTTGGCTCATTTAAAAAGTGAATGGCCATAACTTAAGCACAAGGTGTAGGCATAACACCTCCTGTTGCGTATGTAAAAGATATACTCACTCGTAAGGATGTCTTCTTGTGAGTTATATTTATGGTGTGTCGATTAATCTTGACCGGCTTGTATTGTATAATCACCGGCCCTAAATGTTGGACAACCATGTAATTCGGATACAAGATTTTTATTAATAAGATTGTCCCAAGTATAAAAGATTAATTTTGCCTCGTGCATTTTAATCAAATTATAAAAGATATTTTGTACCACGTGCATTCAAATCAATTTTTCTTAAACTCTTTTCAAAATGAGTCAGTTAATTGTATTTACCAGTGTAAACTGACGTATTTTCCAAAAGGTTAAGTGACAGGTACTACGCGTAATTGGCTGGGAGCTCAGGGCGTCATTAGGGAATCTTGCAAGTTCTAGATGCCTAAAGTCTGTTGAACAGTTTTTCTTTTATTGATCCGCCTGTGGATCCTTTACCTTCCGTTGTAATACTTTGACATTACTTATATTCGGAATGTAATATATTTATCTTTTGATTCCGCTGTGCATTTATATATTGTGTTGTTTGACTATGATGATCTCAACTACGTCACGATACTCCCCACCGGGCCCACCGGTGTCACGTGGAAATCGGGGTGTGACAACTTGTCTAATTCTACATAACATGATTATGGAGGACAAAGGTATGACTATTTATCAAAATTACCAAGGAGATGTCCCACGGGGTGAATCGACAATCACTGATGTTCAAAAACTCCAAAACATAAGCAATATCAAGAACCAAGAGACAGACGGAAACCTTCGCTGTGAGTTGGTTAAGCATTTGTGGGCTAGACGACCCGATGATCTTGTACTAGACTAGTACTATTTGTTGTTTGTAGTCGTTTTATTTTAATGTGATATTTTATAAAAATTAGTTTTCTTTTAATATTAGTTTACAAATTTAGAAAGAATAAACATAAAATAAAATAATAAAAAAGTCGTTGAAGCCACTGCTCACCTGGACCACAACATGGTCATGAGGCTTTAGCAGTGGCTTTAACCAATGCCTAGTCAGCATCTAGGAAACGCCAAATTAAACAATATTACAGAATAATTCCTGATGCTCACCTAAACCACAACGGTAGTATTAGAAAAAAAAGTAATTGTCTTCCTTCTACAAATCTCTAGATTTCTTGGATCTTGTATTCTAAAACCAAATCTCTAGATTCTTGGATCTTGTAATCTAAATCACAAATAATCTTTCTCCTTGATTCTTTAAGTTATTTAATTAATTCCTTGACTTTTTAAGTTATCTATATATGAACAATTTAATATTAAAGAAAGTAAAATAAATAAGAACTAATTGGTCTATGAATAAGAAAAAAATCGTTTGATTCCGTACAAACAACCTTCAAATGTCGATTCCCATAGCTTCTCATGCTTTCTCTCTTCCTTCTTCTATAGCTAAATGTAGTGATGAAGTGTCACACCCCAACCGATAGCGGAAATATCGGGGCGTGGCACTGAGCGAAACAGATTGTGTAGGAGAAATCAATAACAACTAAATTACCAGATATTTAATAGAGTAAACTGCAATTTTACACCATGTGGTTAGGGGTGATTGGCACCCTTACCCCCCTAAGGAAATAATTGCAATTTTACCCCCCACTATTTGCTGTGATGTTGCAACCTTACCCCTCGGCCTCAAATTTGTTGACTAATCTGTTGATTATAACTTGAAATGACTATAATGCCCTTTCATATTACCCCCTGTGTTTTGTGCACTCTGTGATATTACCCACTGCCACCACTGTCACCGCCATTCACCACCACAACCACCACTGCCACCTCCAGCCACCACCACAACTTAATATCCCTTTCATATATAACACCACCACTACTTCCGTCACCGGAAACCTGCAACTTCGGTCATCTTCTCCAACGACTGCCACCTCAGCCACCTCCAGCCACCACCACAACCACCACTGCCAGCTCCAGCCAAACCTCTGCATAGAAAACGAGGTGTTTAGATAAATTGGCATTGAGGATATATACTGGATCGCCAAAACTATGTTCCAAAATCATACATTGGTGATACAGAAAACAAGATTGAAATAGAGGATATTCATATATCGAAACTAATAGTCAATGGATGAGGTGTTAATATAAATATCCATCATATTAATTGTATCATTTCACTACTAATGAAGCCCAGATATTAAATTCAAAACTAGAGCTTCTAAACCAACAAAAGAAAAATAAAAAATAAAACATACAGCAAACAATCTATCATAGTGGTTTCTTGTACTTGTGGCTTGTATCCCACCTCAAAGATATTAATTTCAGATGACATAAATGCCTAATTACATTGTTAACTTAAGCAATTAAATGTAAAATTCAACATCAATCTCCAAGATTATCACTTCCACCACAAACTAACAAACTAAAATCAGAATTTAAGAATATCAATCTCATACATCACACACTCATACGTCTTTTCATCAAATTCAATCAGAAAAAAGGAAAGAAAAAAAATCTTATTAGTTGAAAGTTATTAGATCATGTACTTCTAAAGCTAGTTAGTGCCTGTATCCATCCAAATTACCTAATATATCAGTCAACACTTAAAAAACTACCAACACAAAATCCCCAAAATGACAATTCAATCATAAAATCATTCAGTACAACAAGTATATCACCAAACAAACACCTAAACATAAATCCAATACCAAATCACCACCAAACACATCAATACCAAAACATCCACATATAAACACTCAACAAACACTAGTAATCTGTATACCACTACTCAAATAACGAATAAAGAGTAACGAATAACACAAATTCGAGATGATCGGGCACTAGCTTACACACAAACACACAGAAAAGGTAACAATACGGTTGACTAGGTCAAAATTAGGGTTTATTGTGCGTTTTGAGTGTAGATACAGTGACAGTGGGGTGATCGTCGAAGATGAAGGTTACCTTCGGAGAAGACGACGCCGCCGTCAGCTCCGCCGTGAGTCGTTTGACTCTGGATCGGTGAGTATGTGTGTTGGTTGCTTAAGGAAGTGAATAAAGGGTGAGTGATTGGGTTGTTAAGGTTAACTAGGGTTTTGTGAGTGGTTAGTTTTGGAGATATCCTCCTTTAACACGCCTCTTCCCGGAAAAGGAGGTGGCAGTGGTGGTTGTGGTGGTGAATGGCGGTGGCAGTGGTGGCAGGGGGTAATATCACAGAGTGCACAAAACACAGGGGGTAATATGAAATGGCATTATAGTCATTTCAAGTTATAGTCAACAGATTAGTCAAAAAATTTGAGGCCGGGGGGTAAGGTTGCAACATAACAGCAAACAGTGGGGGGTAAAATTGCAATTATTTCCTTAGGAGGGGTAAGGGTGCCAATCACCCCTAACCACAGGGTGTAAAATTGCAGTTTACTCTATTTAATATTATGTCCCATACCATAACATACCAAAGTAAACAGTTATTACAGACCAAATATCCCAAAGACAATTAAAGGCTGTTCCGACAACTCAAATTAAAAATTTGTTTGTTTCTAGACTCTCACCCCTACTTGATTCCACAAAAGCAGGTAAAGAACAGCATCCTAAACACCTGTCACATACGTTAAAATAGAGGTCAATACACATAGTGTAAAGGTGAGCATACAAGTTTAATAGTATAATAGATTGCGAAAACGTTTACGCATAACCAGCATGTAACATGTAGCAAAGTGAAGCTAGTAGGTTATCGACAATGAAATATGCAAAGATGTGACTGCGAGTTGTAGAGTGCGCAAGACATATCACCACCGTGACACGTGAAGAAATACCCTTAGCAACCCCCGTCCACGACAGGTGCTGAGTCCAAACTATAGTACTATCGTTGCTAAGGTGTCAGGCAACAATCACTGTGTAAACATAACATACAAGAATTCATCGAGTAACACGTATAACATGCAGTAACGGTTAGCGTATAAAAGTGTTTGCGTTGTGTGTCGATTGTGATTTGAATATAAGTAACGTATGTAACACCCAAAAGTGCGTAAAGCAAAACGGGGTCGAGTATACTCACAATGATGGTAGTTACTAAACACTATCTGTGGTTGGATTGAAGGGAGCGCTAGAATAAGCCTGATTACAGAACGAGTGCATAAGCGAAGAACGTAGCGTTAAACGATGCAAGAAACTAAGTGATGAAGGGCCATCCGGTCGGATGACCATCCGTACGGATGGTCATTCGATCGGATGACAATCCGTACGGATGGTCATCTGGTCGGATGGTCGTTCTGTCAGATTGTCCTTCGTTTGAGATGGAAGTGTTTGTGTATGATGGCTTTGAAGATTTCGTTGTAGCATTTTGAAAACAGAGAAGTATATCTACCTTTCAGGTCGTCCGGTGGAACGGTCGTTCGATCGGATGGCGATCCGTCCGGCGAGATATTTCTCAGAGAACAAGTTCACAGCAGGATGGTCATTCGATCGGTTGGTCTTCCGATCGGATGACAATCCGTTAGAAACTGATTATCTTTGAAAATTATAAAAATGTTTAAGTGTTGGAACCATAAGTCAATCCGATCAGATTGTCGTTCGATCGGATGGAAATCCAATCAGATGGCAGTCCGTTTGGGTGACTGGTTCGTTTTGGAATTCGTTAAGTTTGAAAGGTTTTTGCGGTTTGATCGAGACGATATAACAACATGTTAAACAACAGAAACCACGCCAAGCCCAAGTCGTCCAATCGAAGTGGGAATTACCCAGCGTGATCAGTTGACTGTTCGTGATGATTGTTCATGTTCAACCTGAAATCAGTTGTCTCCTTGATAGGAATCAGATCTTGGACCGACACTTCACTAGAAAACGAGTAGAAGGCCTGGACGAGCTCCGACTCTATCGGTTTTGTGCTACTGAGTGTAAAAGAGTTGAAAGAAAGTTGTAAAAGCATCTTTCAATCATTTTAATCTTGAAAATGTTTAGATTTATGCAAATTCAGTGTTTAAACATGTTGAAATCCTTTAGATCTGAGTTTTTCTTGGTGGAATGAAGCCAAATCTTGAAGTTCATAAGAACCCCATGATGACATCACCCTAGAACACCTCAAATCAGGCAGATTTCATGGTTAAAAGTGAAGATTCAAAGGTGAAAGTGATGAAGAAGTGTGTATAGATGATAGATGTACAAGATTTGAGGAAGAACCTTACAAGAATCGCGAGAAATCGAAGGAAAAGAGGGTTGGAAGTGCTGGCCGGACGAGAGAGCTGTCAGATCACTGTTTGTGATGTGACAGGAGGTATTTATAGGATTCCAAAAGAGGAAAGTGGCGCAAT
>JARYGA010015043.1:0-29797 GCA_030545235.1 Helianthus tuberosus
GTAACCGCATGCTAAATTTCGGGACGAAATTTCTTTCAAGTTGGGGATAATGTGACAACTCGAGTTTCCGACTTTCACTTTCGTATTTATTGCGCGTTGACTTTGACTGTTTAGTTGTTTGCTTATTCGACTTGTTTTCTTTGTAACTATACACGTTGTGTTATGATAAAACGTATTGTGATTATGGCATCTCTATGTTTAGTGATATATTATGTATGTAACCTGTTTGGGAAAACTTAAATTATTTAGACGTTAAATGGCTCCGACAAAGCGGGGAGTGTTTCGCCATCAACAACCTCGACGAAACAGAAGTGTTTCGTCACCCACATCTCGACGAAACAAGTGGTTTCGCCGGCCCACTATTGCGCCGAGGCCCAGTGAAGGCCCAGTTCGATTATATAACATTATAGAGTAGTACTAGGTCATGTATTCGGCTGATTTGCAAACCCTAGTGCTCTCCACCTTCATTCGACGGCAGTGCTCTCATTTTTGATCGAACACCATTCTTCTCTTATTCTTGTGCGAGATCTCAACTCTCTCGGTTAGTATAATTAGTCCCTTGACTGTTCTTGTATACTTATGTTTAATGATATTGTCCTTATAAATCTGGTCAGGCTATCGAGTAGAGTCCTAGTAACGATTATGTGTTAGGTTATCGTATTGAATGATGATCTAGATTGTATGATGTTTGAGAACTGTCGTGTCCGAATGTATAATTGATTGACGTATATGAAGCGGTGAACTGTTAGAGTTTTGTGCTTGAATCGAATGATGATATAATCCCTGTTCCATTGATGATTCGGTCCAATAGTATTAGGTCTAGGATTATGCTTGTCGGCCAATATATGTACACCATTCTTGACCATTTGATGGTATGCATGTGCAGCAAATGATTGATATGTGCAGTAAACAAATAAGAATATTATTAACTGACCAACATGTGATCTACTGGCAAGTTACAGGAATTGTCGGCTAGTTACATGTGACCATCTCACCCTAATTGGCTAGTATAATCGGTCCAATGATAGATGTCAACCGATAAGTTATTATGATTCTGTGTGTTTGCTGTTGTGTTGCGACGAAACAAAGTGATACCCTTGTGGTCTCGACGAAACACCTGCCTCGACGAAACACGTGAGTGTTTCGCCGTAACCAAACTCGACGAAACCCATGGGTGTTTCGCCGAGACAGTATGCAACCAACCCAACTTTTTGTAAACTGATGCATGGTACTTGTAATATTAAACACAATACTTACGAACTAGAGTTCTTGCATGTTGATAGAACTTGATGATATGGTAAAATCTAGTATCCCTAAATAGGGATTGGGTAGAGGGTGAAGTATAAAACAGTTAGATGGTTGATCTAATCTGATGTCTCGGATTGTGAATGTTGAATGTTAAACCGTGCATGCCTTAAGTCGTATAGCGTATTCATTGGATTAATTTGAACTTGTATAGCCGATAAATGCAAGGTGTTGGTTGTTACTTGCGTGTACGTGATGAATCTTGACTGTTAGTCGAATCTTGTGAATGTAAACTGATTGCGTATACGTGCCAAACATTAGGACTCGACTGATTTACTGTGAGCACATACTTAGCATACCGAGCAAACCAAGGTGAGTTCACACAGCCAAGGCATGGGATTCCCAGGGTGGGAATGGGTTTGGATTATTTACTTGTACTTACCTAGCTTATGGAACTTAGTTATATGGTCCTCGGGTGAGGAAGGGTTATTGATAAGATACGACTAGACTAGTGATACTTATAGAACTGATCTTCGCACACACGCCGGGGTTGGCTGCGATAATATGACTGATCTTCGCACACACGCCGAGGTTGGCTGCAATAATATGACTGATCTTCGCACACATGCCTGGGATGGCTGCGAACCATACTTTGAACTTCGCACACATGTCGGGTGGGCTGCGATACAAAATATACCTAGTCTAGAAAACATGGGAAACCCCCCCACATTCTTCGCACACATGTATGGGAGACTGCGATTCAAGTACATACGATATATGGGTTACTAAACGAACATACGGTTTACAATGCAATTACTATAACTGAACAACCAACTGTGAACTCGCTCAACTAGTTGTTGACTCTCTGTTACATGCCTTGTAGGACCATAGGTACACTCGGAGCATGCACGGGAGGCACGGTCGTTGTTTACCATTATAACATTTCATACTTATACTTATGTTGGGTTTTACATTTATGCTTCCGCTAAACATTGATACTATACTTTGGTTTTCGAACACCTTTCATATTGTTTGGTTGAATTACATTTATTAAT
The DNA here is from genome assembly GCA_030545235.1 of Helianthus tuberosus. Lineage (NCBI taxonomy): Eukaryota > Viridiplantae > Streptophyta > Magnoliopsida > Asterales > Asteraceae > Helianthus > Helianthus tuberosus. Next base: position 2,301 of record JARYGA010015043.1, read on the forward strand.
AACATGGTTCAATATGATTGGTGGCTTGATCCTGGTCAGTCACGCCTCCAACAGTTCCCTGACACATGCAAGTAATATTGTTAATATCTCCTTTCTGAACAAGACGGCTCCTGAAATACATGACTGCCCTTCCCACGTACTCCTATCTAGTACTGGGCCTCGACTGGGTCATTAGTTCACATCCGTCCTATCTAGGAGCGGTGTGAGGGTGCCAAACCAAAGTAGCGCTACCAACTAATACCCGTTACCCTCAGGGTAACATAATAAGGGACTTACAAAAATGATAGGTGAGAATATTAACCAATATACCCGTTTTTACCCAAACCACTGACTGTCCCCAACCACTGGGACGCATGCTCGAATGTAGTGAACTCACCTTTGGTTTGCTCGGTAAGATTAAGGCACGTATTCTGAGTTAATCAATTAGTTCCTATTATGGTTACCATTCATCGTTAAAATCTCATTCTACCAAACCGCACATGCAACAACTTGTAGCAATTAACACGTAGTCACAAAATAGACATTCAGGTTTCATATATTTCACATAGTACATTCACGTCTCACATAAACACTTTGCACATTATGTAAATTTATCAAGTATTCTGCGCAACCCAGAGTTTCACTTGCGGCCCTCGACTTTGCTAAGCCTGCCCAATTACGGACTTACCCAGCCCACTCGGCCAGGCCCAACCACTGGTCCGATTATTCCTTATGCGGGCTTGGCTGGTGACCCGAAGTCACGCAGCCCAGCCAGAAGTTAAATGGGCTATGCAGCCCTTCAACCTCTCGGTCCATTGCAACTTTCACATTAACTCAGCACTCATAACCTCCCTAAATTTCTATTGTTCATCCCACTACTTACATCCAATTCGCATAACCCAGCTAATGAACGTTTACTTCTGTTTAATAAGCAAGCCCAACAACCCGAACCAACTTGTTTCCCTTATTTGTGATCTAACCGACCCACTATCAAAAAAGGTTCTAAAGTCCCTCTTTGCTAGCCTAATTAAAGACAAATTCCATGTTTTACTATCACCCCAATCTTTAATAGCACATAATACATTCATATTGAATTTACACTTGTCATTTACACTAGCATCAAAACTCACAGTTTATCATCATCAAGTTTTTAAAGACCATGATTCTAATCTATAATCCATTTAATATAATACATCACATGGCCTCATTAACAATCACAAGTTATGATGGACACAATCATTACACATAGTCTCGTAAACACCAAAGATATAAGGCACATGGCTGCCATTCCCTTAACATATCACATGGTGGCATTATTAATCCATATTCACTATTAAATGGGCTAACATGTAATCATACCAACAATACAAACCATGCACAGGTTAATCGGCTCCCACCACAATCATCATTAGGAAATCATGTGATCAGTATGAATGAATAAAAACCAACATATGATCATGCTGACCTTATCAATTATCATAACCTTAAAACAACAATTGATTATTAATATCACGTTTACATCAAGCACATCACTGTCATGTGGAATTCCCTAGCATCACCATATTAATTACTTTGACAACTACCCCTATTTGTTCCATGCATAACGATTCATAGATAACATGCAATATGGTGATTAAACAAAAATCCCTAAACATATTTCAACAGACAAAAACGTATTCAGGTTTCTCACGGTTACACATGGCAAGATCACGAAATCAAGGATTAGCATAAACGTAAATTTACTAACCAAGAGGGGTGTTTCGATCGTATCCTCTGCCGTCACTAACTTTGGAAAAGTGTAGGGTTTGTAAAGTGTGGTGATGTTTTATGAAAGCATTACGTAACTAAATATGGAGAGGGGGTGGGCTCGTTTCAGGGCCTGAGGTAACACAAGGACTGCTTTGGGCCTTATGCCACATACAACTTAATATATGCACATCCCCTGGCCGGCCCAAGTCTCACATATATAGCCGAAGTTAGAATGAACGGAGTGTGTCTCCGGCCCAAAGTGTGTGGGGGTTAGGTGAGTTTTGCGGCCCATTTGTATGAAATACTTCACGGCCCAACTATTCAACAATTTTATGCATGGTTAAACAAACAAGCACAAGCACACATACTCAAACACGCTATGCATTTAACAACTTCATTACAATCACATGTGTTTACTAATTTCTATCATCGCAAGAATTATGGAAGAGAAATGACAAGAAACGGAATCACGTAATTACGAGACACTGACCTTGAAAGTTCAGATTGTCACATCATCCCCAACTTGAAAGAAATTTCGTCCCGAAATTTGACAAGTGAGCACAAAGGAATGAAGTGAGAAATAAAGATTGTTGCGGATTTTTCTCAGGTGTCACATCATCTCCAACTTGAAAGAAATTTCGTCCCGAAATTTGACAGCTTTACCAGATTTAGACTTGTCTTTAGGAAAATGGTGTGGATACTTGAGTTTCGTCTGATTCTCGCGCTCCCACGTGAACTCCGGTCCACGCCTTGAATTCCAATGAACTCTTACAATCGAGATTCGACCATGCTAACAAATCTTGATATTCTAGTCCATGCTTTCAGTAGATCCCTCAACAACTGCAACCTGTCATTAACCACAGACTTTACTAAGGGTGGCACGAGCGTTTCATCGGACAAACACTGCCTTAGATTCGAGACATAAATGATATTATACACGTTATCCAATTCGTTAGGTAACTCGAGTTTGTAGGCGACGTGACCAATTCTTCCAGAATTCCGAGTAACTCACCGTAACGTAAATTAAGCTTGCCACGCTTCCCAAGCGTGCCACACCCTCCCAGGGTGAGATTTTTAACATGATACGACCATCTACAATGAACTCCATGTGTTTCCTATGCTTATCGTCTTTCCTGACGGTCACTCGTTGCCGCCAAACAATTTCCAATCCAAGCAATCTTCCCAAGAGTTTCGAGTACAAGTCCTGGACCCGTGTTTAGGTGGTCATCCACCTCAATCCACAAAGAGATTGGCATTATAATCCAAGCAATGCCCCAAAAAGAGTTGTCTGAATACTAGAAGGGTAACAGCTACAGTAGAACTCAGCCAAAAGTATACGTCCTTCTAATTTACACCAAGTTAATCTCGCATGTCTTCGAGTGTCAGGAGGGGGTTGTTTACTCAAACCGTTCGTCCTATGTTGATAAGTATTACTCATGTCTATACGTGAGTCAAGGGTGTTGTGTATCGCTTGTCATAAATCAGGTATAGCTCAAAATAGGAGGTAATAGGAGTTGGCACCTCGTGCCTATAAGTCGCCTCTCCCAGAGGAACATTCGCAACTTGTGAAGACTCGTCAGTTCCTTGTTTGCAAGCAAGTGTGTTGGTAACGTGAGACCGTCAACGATCACCCAGGCGATAATGTTTCCATTTCGAGTTGTAAGTAGACTAGCGACAAAATCCATGGCAGTCTGTTCTCATTTCCATGTATGTGCTCTGATTGCTAATATCCCACCTTGACTTTCCCACATGTCAAACATCGTTCCCATGCGTGGCTATGTGGGCCTTCAGGCCCGGTCACCCACACATGGTCTTCAGCTTTTAATACAACCTATCAAAAATCCGACGAATAGGATATTCGAGACCCGTGTGCTTCGCTTGCACCATTTTCTCAAGGTTGTTGTATAGTGGGGTTCATATTCATTCCATGAAGTAGCAAATATCGTCCGACCTGCCAAAGGTTGCTTCCCCATGCCCCGCATGGGTTAATCTTGAGAACTCTCTTCCTTCAGTTCTTCAGTTTGAGCAAGGCGAGTCTGATCAGGTACGTTAGAGTCGATAGCAGGCTGCAAAGCTCGTGCACGTCCAGGCTTCACGGTCGTATTCATTCAAAAGTTCCATCCAGCGGTGCCATCACATGTTTAGCTCACACGGGAGGCCCTTGTGATCGGTCTAGGTAGTGCATTTGGTACCGTCCAAGTAATGCCTCCAACTTAAATCCAAAGACCAGGGCTTCTACCGCAGGTCGTGACTCGTGCAGTTCTTCCTATAAGTCCATTACGTAAGTCATCACTTTCTTGTGTTGCGTCAGTGTGTAAACATTGCAGAGTTGGGATTCGAAAGTTGAAAAGACGTCCTCATGTTTTGTCTTTCATGAACACATCACCCTACTGTGCTAAAGAGATTTAAGCTGCGTGATCTTCGAAAATCCTGTGGTGAATCTACGATAGAGTCTAGTGTGACCAAGAAATTACTACATCCTCGAAGGGATCTTTGGTGCCGAACAATATCTAACGAAATGGGTCTTTAGCGAGATCCACGTGTATCCCCACTTCGTTGATCATATGACCAAAAAGGTATCCCTCGAATCCAGAAGTTACCTTTAACAAGACTTCGCACTGAGTGGCTCCTCCCTCAGGAGCTCTAAAATAAGATACAAATGCCACCCATGATGTTCCTTCCTCTTGGAAATGATCCCGAACGTCATCCATAAATACGGTCGATTCATGTGGTCTATAAAGCTGCTGGTGTGTTGATTAACTCAATGGTCATGGTGTACAAAGTCGCAATGGCCGTATTGCGTTCGATATGCCGTTTCAGGAACATTCTCCTCTTGGTCTTCCGTCAATACATGGTCGAGGCAAACAGTTCTTGATTGTCACCCTGCTGAGTTCTGGATAATCAGTACACATACGAAAAGGCTTTATCTTCCCGAATATAGCTGGGGCTCCCCAAAGCGAACAAAAAAAACTATGTCCAATAAAACTCATGTCCAACAGTTCCTGTAGATTGTCCTTGCAACCTTCCTGGTGCAAGACGGTATGTAGCACGAGTAATCAGGGCTGCCACTGTCAGGAGATCAAACTGAGATTATGCCTAACAGTGGTGGAAGTAAATCTAAAAGTTCCTCGGGTAGCACACTGACAGGAATCACGAACAATTGGTGGATCCTGATCCTCTTTTCCTTAGCCTCAACATCAATAACGGTTGCTAACGTAGCGGGGTGATCCCTCCGTAGACACTTCTGGGACTTCATAATTGATATGGCGCTAACCTTTGCACCACTCTGTTGCTTTAGAACAAATAACGATTCTCCACACAAAATTTTCTCCTCACAAGGTATGTTTGCGCGATTTCTGAATAGCCAATCCACACTAACTACTGCATTGTAACCATCAGGGGTAGTAGAAGGAAGGTCGATGTCGAAAACCTGTCCCCCAAGGTCGAGTTTGCATCCCAGCGAACATATAAGGCTTCAATTGACTTGCATCAGCCGACTCCACAACAGGTTCGGTTTCAAGAAGCATCAGGGTTAAACAGAACATGGACGAAGCGAATAGCTACCCATCCAAGCTATCGTGTTGCTATTACGCCTGGTATAGCCTATGCCAATACTAAATGTCCTTCCATGAGCTTCATTTCCAGTGTTGTTTTCGTCACGAGAATTTCCAGTACTGCCGTCGTTCCTTTGGTTGTCGTTACCTTGACTTAACACAATCAATCCTTCTCGAGGTCACCTTCGTTTCCATACTGTAAGCTACGATCACGAGTACCTTGATGTTGCCGCGACTGTTGCCTCTAATATTGTTGCCTGTAACGGTGTCCTGTGTCCTTTCACCAACAAGGTCCATCTTTTCACATTCCGTGCCACGTCCTAAGGCACTACTCATGGTGCGGGCGGTTACACAGTTCGCTCTACAGTCAATTGTCATCGATTTTGTCCCGGTTGGTTCGTAAAAGTCGACTCCCATGAGTCGCTGGCTGGTGTTAAGGATTCGATTGGAGTCAAATCGCTGTTGTTCGTTGCCGGTAACTAGGGTCGTTCAAATGCTGAAGTCGGTAAGGTACTACGTTTACCCTCTTGTCCATCGTTCTTGCAAGTTGACTGAGTAATACACGGTATGTCACGAGAGTGTTGCAGAAGTGATCGCACTTCTGGATCGAAGGCGTCAACACGCTAAGTTCCAGCAAACAAAGATAAGTGAGGAAAGTATAGTCCAATCATTTGACGCTGAGCCATCCAACTCAGGGACGTTCGTACTAGCACCTAACATTCTACACAGTTCGCTAGGCGTTCAGATGTGTGATCAGGTGATACTCGATAGCATTGATATTCGTAAGGATTCAGAAAGGGGTGAAAGATCATGTTCGAGTAGGAGACAATCACTGCTATGACTCCTATAGACTGTTGTGTTTCACATCGATCAAATAACGGAACGGACCCCTTTTTCACTTGTTAAGCCTCACTGGGACTCGCATGCACCCCACATTATTATTATGTGTGCACCCACAATAATATTGTGATTTGCATGCTTATCTCAGCTCCTCCTAACTCATGTCAAATGGTTCCTCGAACTCAAGTAGCAAGAAAACGGTATTACAGGGTTAAGAATCACAATAGTCAATGGGTAGTGTCACACTAACAGATCACATAACAGAGGTTGGTAACATAAGGGCTCATACTGCTGTGCCAAGTGTGCATTCACGTGTAATGTTATACATTAGTGTACACTAGATATACTATGCAATAGTAAATAAGAAACGAACCTTGCAGTCTGGAGCTGAGTGTCATGGTCGTATTCAGAACTTGTTCGGTTATAGTCTGGTTTTATAAAAACGTTTTAAAACCAAGTTCACTATAACCAGTGGCTCTGATACCAAACTGTCACACCCTCAAATTACCACCTAGGGAGTGTCCCTGTTAGGCGTGTGACCACTAGTAATGAGCCACCAATTACATTGAATCCATAAGTTTAAAAATAAAGTTTCATCATGTAATAGTAATAAAATCCAAACATAAGTAATTCAAAAACCATCAAGTTCAGCGGAAGCGTTAACATAACATAATGTAAATACTTTCTAAACAAACATAGTGAATAAATGTTTGATAAATAACCCATCAATGCAACCATGACCACTCACGCCCTCCAGCCAGCAAGTTCCTGTTCCCAAGTACCTAACGACCTGCGAGCATGTAACAAGTGTATCAGACAAAGCTGGCGAGTTCACAGTTTTAGAAAATGTTGTTACCAGTTGTATATAAAACAGTTCCCTGACACATGCAAGTAATATTGTTAATATCTCCTTTCTGAACAAGACGGCTCCTGAAATACATGACTGCCCTTCCCACGTAGTCCTATCTAGTACTGGGCCTCGACTGGGTCATTAGTTCACATCCGTCCTATCTAGGAGTGGTGTGAGGGTGCCAAACCTAAGTAGCGCTACCAACTAATACCCGTTACCCTCCAGGTAACATAATAAGGGACTTACAAAAATGATAGGTGAGAATATTAACCAATATACCCGTTTTTACCCAAACCACTGACTGTCCCCAACCACTGGGACGCATGCTCGAATGTAGTGAACTCACCTTTGGTTTGCTCGGTAAGATTAAGGCACGTATTCCGAGTTAATCAATTAGTTCCTATTATGGTTACCATTCATCGTTAGAATCTCATTCTACCAAACCGCACATGCAACAACTTGTAGCAATTAACACGTAGTCACAAAATAGACATTCAGGTTTCATATATTTCACATAGTTCATTCACGTCTCACATAAACACTTTGCACATTATGTAAATTTATCAAGTATTCTGCGCAACCCACAGTTTCACTTGCGGCCCTCGACTTTGCTAAGCCGGCCCAATTACGGACTTACCCAGCCCACTCGGCCAGGCCTAACCACTGGTCTGATTATTCCTTATGCGGGCTTGGCTGGTGACCCGAAGTCACGCAGCCCAGCCAGAAATTAAATGGGCTATGCAGCCCTTCAACCTCTCGGTCCATTGCAACTTTCACATTAACTCAGCACTCATAACCTCCCTTAATTTCTATTGTTCATCCCACTACTTACATCCAATTCGCATAACCCAGCTAATGAACGTTTACTTCTGTTTAATATGCAAGCCCAACAACCCGAACCAACTTGTTTCCCTTATTTGTGATCTAACCGACCCACTATCCAAAAAGGTTCTAAAGTCCCTCTTTGCTAGCCTAATTAAAGACAAATTCCATGTTTTACTATCACCCCAATCTTTAATAGCACATAATACATTCATATTGAATTTACACTTGTCATTTACACTAGCATCAAAACTCACAGTTTATCATCATCAAGTTTTTAAAGACCATGATTCTAATCTATAATCCATTTAATATAATACATCACATGGCCTCATTAACAATCACAAGTTATGATGGACACAATCATTACACATAGTTTCGTAAACACCAAAGATATAAGGCACATGGCCGCCATTCCCTTAACATATCACATGGTGGCATTATTTATCCATATTCACTATTAAATGGGCTAACATGTAATCCACATGTAATCATACCAACAATACAAACCATGCACAGGTTAATCGGCTCCCACCACAAACATCATTAGGAAATCATGTGATCAGTATGAATGAATAAAAACCAACATATGATCATGCTGACCTTATCAATTATCATAACCTTAAAACAACAACTGATTATTAATATCACGTTTACATCAAGCACATCACTGTCATGTGGAATTCCCTAGCATCACCATATTAATTACTTTGACAACTACCCCTATTTGTTCCATGCATAACGATTCATAGATAACATGCAATATGGTGATTAAACAAGAATCCCTAAACATATTTCAACAGACAAAAACGTATTCAGGTTTCTCACGGTTACACATGGCAAGATCACGAAATCAAGGATTAGCATAAACGTAAATTTACTAACCAAGAGGGGTGCTTCGATCGTATCCTCTGCCGTCACTAACTTTGGAAAAGTGTAGGGTTTGTAAAGTGTGGTGATGTTTTATGAAAGCATTACGTAACTAAATATGGAGAGGGGGTGGGCTCGTTTCAGGGCCTGAGGTAACACAAGGACTGCTTTGGGCCTTATGCCACATACAACTTAATATATGCACATCCCCTGGCCGGCCCAAGTCTCACATATATAGCCGAAGTTAGAATGAACGGAGTGTGTCTCCGGCCCAAAGTGTGTGGGGGTTAGGTGAGTTTTGCGGCCCATTTGTATGAAATACTTCGCGGCCCAACTATTCAACAATTTTATGCATGGTTAAACAGACAAGCACAAGCACACATACTCAAACACGCAATGCATTTAACAACTTCATTACAATCACATGTGTTTACTAATTTCTATCATCGCAAGAATTATGGAAGAGAAATGACAAGAAACGGAATCACGTAATTACGAGACACTGACCTTGAAAGTTCAGATTGTCACATATACAGGCAATAAAATCAAGGGAAATGGTGATATATATGCGGATTAGACACCAAAAATCACTCAATAAATGGCTACAATTTAAGGAATGTGTTTAGTGACGACATCAGATTCCTAATTGATGGAGTAAGGTCTGGTGGCAAGAAAATCTGCTTCTAGGAGGGTGTCAAGTTTTTCGCTCGACGATTCCATTCTTGGATGGTTGGTTTAGCCCTTGTTCCTGTAACTCGATTTCTAGCCCGGTATATCCCATTTTAATTTTACACAATTGTGAACCTTGCGCCTTTTTTACTCTCTGATCGAGGTTCTAGGCATTGAAAAATCTTCGTAAACTAATTCACACGTGTGTATCTTGACATTTAAGAGATATGCAGTGAAGAAAATCAAGGGCATTGGTGATAAATATGCGGATTAGACACCAAAAAAAAACACTCAACAAATGGCTACAATTTAAGGAATGTGTTTAGTGACGGCATCCGATTCCTAATTGATGGAGAAAGGTCTGGTGGCAAGAAAAGCTGCTTCTAGGAGGTTGTCATGTGTTTTCGCTCGATGATTCCATTCTTGGGTGGTCGGTTTGGCCGTTGTTCCTGTAACTCGAATCCTAGCCCAGTATATCTCATTTTAATTTTACACCATTGTGAACCTTACGCTTTTTTTAACTCTCAGATCGAGGTTCTCGGCATTGAAAAATCTTCGTAAACTAAATCACATGTGTATATGTTGACATTTAAGAGATATACAGTCAATAAAATCAACGACAATGGTGGTATATATGCAGATTAGACACCAACAAAAAGCACTCAACTAATGGCTACAATTTAAGGAATGTGTTTAGTGACGGCATCAGATTCCTAACGGATGGAGAAAGGTCTGGTGGCAAGGAAAGCTGCTTGTAGGAGGTTGTCAAGTGTTTTCGCTTGACGATTCCATTCCTGGGTGGATGGTTTTGCCCCTGTTCCTGTAACTCGAATCCTAGCCCGGTATATCCCATTTTAATTATACACCATTGTGAACCTTACGCCTTTTTTACTCTCTGATCGACGTTCTCGGCATTTAAAAATCTTTGTAAACTAAATCACACATGTATATGTTGACATTTAAGAGATATACAATCAAGAAAATCAAGGGAAATGGTGATATATATGCGGATTAGAGACAAAAAATGACTAAACAAATGGCTACAATTTATGGAATATGTTTAGTGACAGCATCAGATTCCTAATTGATGGAGAAAGGTCGGGTGGCAAGAAAAGCGGCTTCTAGGAGGTTGTCAAGTGTTTTCGCTCGACGATTCCATTCTTGGGTGGTCGGTTTGGCCGTTGTTCCTGTAACTCGAATCCTAGCCCGGTATATCCCGTTTTAATTTTACACCATTGTGAACCTTTTTTACTCTCTGATCGAGGTTCTCGGCATTGAAAAATCTTCGTAAACTAAATCACACGTGTGTATGTTGACATTTAAGAGATATACAGTCAATAAAATCAAGGGCAATGGTGGTATATATGCGGATTAGACACCAAAAAAAACACTCAACAAATGGCTACAATTTAAGGAATGTGTTTAGTGAATGCAGCAGATTCCTAATTGATGGAGAAAGGTCTGGTGGCAAGAAAAGCTGCTTCTAGGAGGTTGTCAAGTGTTTTCGCTCGACGATTCCATTCTTGGGTGGTTGGTTTGGCCCTTGTTCCTGTACCTCGAATCCAATCCCGGTATATCCCAGTTTAATTTTACACCATTTTGAACCTTACGCCTTTTTTACTCTCTGATCGAGGTTCTCGGCATTGAAAAATCTTCGTAAACTAAATCACACATGTATATGTTGAAATTTAATAGATATAGAGTCAAGAAAATCAAGGGAAATTGTGATATATATGCGAATTAGATACAAAAAAAACCCTTAACAGATGGCTACAATTTAAGGAATGTGTTTAGTGAAGGCATCAGATTCCAAATTGATGGAGAAAGGTCTGGTGGCAAGAAAATGTGCTTCTAGGAGGTAGTCAAGTGTTTTCGCTCGACGATTCCATTCTTGGGTGGTCGGTTTGGGCGTTGTTCTTGTAACTCGAATCCTAGCCCGATATATCCCATTTTAATTTTACACCATTGTGAACCTTACGCCTTTTTTACTCTCCGATCGAGGTTCTCGGCATTGAAAAATCTTCGTAAACTAAATCACACGTGTATATGTTGACATTTAAGAGATATACAGTCAATAAAATCAAGGGCAATGGTGATATATATGCGGATTAGACACAAAAAAACACTCAACAAATGGCTACAATTTAAGAAATGTGTTTAGTGACGGCATCAGATTCCTAATTAATGGAGAAAGGTCTGGTTGCAAGAAAATTTGCTTCTAGGAGGTAGTCAAGTGTTTTCGCTCGACGATTCCATTCTTGGGTGGTTGGTTTGGCCCTTGTTCCTGTAACTCGAATCTTATCCCGGTATATCCCAATTTAATTTTACACCATTGTGAACCTTACGCCTTTTTTACTCTCTGATTGAGGTTCTCGGCATTGAAAAATCTTCGTAAACTAAATCACACGTGTATATGTTGACATTTAAGAGATATATAGTCAAGAAAATCAAGGGCAATGGTGATATATATGCGGATTAGACAAAAAAAAAACACTCAACAAATGGCTATAATTTAAGGAATATGTTTAGTGACGACATCAGATTACTAATTGATGGAGAAAGGTCTGGTGGCAATAAAAGCTGCTTCTAGGAGGTTGTCAAGTGTTCTCGCTCGACGATTCCATTCTTGGGTGGTTGGTTTGGCCCTTGTTCCTGTAACTCGAATCCTAGCCGGTATATCCCAATTTAATTTTACACCATTGTGAACCTTACACCTTTTTTACTCTCTGATTGAGGTTCTCGGCATTGAAAAATCTTCGTAAACTAAATCACACGTGTATATGTTGACATTTAAGAGATATACAATCAAGAAAATCAAGGAAAATGGTGATATATATGCAGATTAGATACAAAAAAAAACACTTAACAGATGGCTACAATTTAAGGAATGTGATTAGTGATGGCATCAGATTCCTAATTGATGGAGAAAGGTCTGGTGGCAAAAAAAGCTGATTCTAGGAGGTAGTCAAGTGTTTTCGCTTGACGATTCCATTCTTGGGTGGTCGGTTTGGCCGTTGTTCCTGTAACTCGAATACTAGTCCGGTATATCCCATTTTAATTTTACACCATTGTGAACCTTACGCCTTCTTTACTCTCTGATGGAGGTTCTCGGCATTGAAAAATCTTTGTAAACTAAATCACACGTGTATATGTTGACATTTAAGAGATATACAGTCAATAAAATCATGGGCAATACTTATATATATGCGGATTAGACACAAAAAAAACACTCAACAAATGGCTATAATTTAAGGAATGTGTTTATTGACGGCATCAAATTCCTAATTGATGGATAAAGGTCTGGTGGCAAGAAAAGCTGCTTCTAGGAGGTTGTCAAGTGTTTTCGCTCGACGATTCCTTTTTTGGGTGGTTGGTTTGGCCCTTGTTCCTGTAACTCGAATCCAAGCCCGGTATATGCCATTTTAAATTTACACCATTGTTAACCTTATGCCTTTTGTAATCTCTGATCCAGGTTCTCGGCATTGAAAAATCTTCGTAAACTAAATCACACGTGTATATGTTGAAATTTAATAGATATAGAGTTAAGAAAATAAAGGGAAATGGTGATATATATGCGAATTAGATACAAAAAAAAAACCATTAACAGATGGCTACAATTTAAGGAATGTGTTTAGCGACGACATCAGATTCCAAATTGATGGAGAAAGGTCTGGTGGCAGGAAAATGTGCTTCTAGGAAGTAGTCAAGTGTGTTCGCTCGACGATTCCATTCTTGGGTGGTCGGTTTGGGCGTTGTTCATGTAACTCGAATCCTAGCCCGGTATATCCCATTTTAATTTTACACCATTGTGAACCTTACGCCTTTTTTACTCTCCGATCGAAGTTCTCGGCCTTAAAAAATCTTCATAAACTAAATCACACGTGTATATGTTGACATTTAAGAGATACACAGTCAATAAAAGCAAGGGCAATGGTGATATATATGCGGATTAGACACAAAAAAAAAAAACACTCAACAAATGGCTACAATTTAAGAAATGTGTTTAGTGACGACATTAAATTCCTAATTAATGGAGAAAGTTCGGGTGGCATGAAAAGCTGCTTCTAGGAGGTTGTCAAGTGTTTTCGCTCGACGACTCGATTCTTGGGTGGTTGGTTTGGCCCTTGTTCCTGTAACTCGAATCCTAGCCCGGTATATCCCATTTTAATTTTACACCATTTTGAACCTTACGCCTTTTTTACCCTCTGATCGAGGTTCTCGGCATGGAAAAATCTTCGTAAACTAAATCACACGTGTATATGTTGACATTTAAGAGATATACAGTCAAGAAAATCAAGGGCAATGGTGATATATATATGCGGATTAGACACAAAAAAAAACACTCAACAAATGGCTACAATTTAAGAAATGTGTTTAGTGACGGCATCAGATTTCTAATTGATGGAGAAAGGTCTGGTTGTAAGAAAAGCTGCTTCTAGGAGGTTGTCAAGTGTTCTCGCTCGACGATTCCATTTATGGGTGGTTGGTTTGGCCCTTGTTCCTGTAACTCGAATTCTATCCCGGTAAATCCCATTTTAATTTTACACCATTGTGAACCTTACGCCTTTTTTACTCTTTGATCGTGGTTCTCGGCATTGAAAAATCTCCGTAAACTAAATCACACGTGTATATGTTGAAATTTAATAGATATAGAGTCAATAAAATCAAGGGCAATGGTGATATATATGCGGATTAGACACAAAAAAAACACTCAACAAATGGCTACAATTTAAGAAATGTGTTTAGTGACGACATCAAATTCCTAATTGATGGAGAAAGTTCTGGTGGCATGAAAAGCTGCTTCTCGGAGGTTGTCAAGTGTTTTCGCTCGATGACTCCATTCTTGGGTGGTTGGTTTGGCCCTTGTTCCTGTAACCCGAATCCTAGCCCGATATATCCCATTTTAATTTTACACCATTTTGAACCTTACGCCTTTTTTACTCTCTGATCGAGGTTCTCGGCAAGGAAAAATCTTCGTAAACTAAATCACACGTGTATATGTTGACATTTAAGAGATATACAGTCAAGAAAATCAAGGGCAATGGTGATATATATTTATGCGGATTAGACACAAAAAAACACTCAACAAATGGCTACAATTTAAGAAATGTGTTTAGTGACGGCATCAGATTCCTAATTGAGGGAGAAAGGTCTGGTTGCAAGAAAAGCTGCTTCTAGGAGGTTGTCAAGTGTTCTCGCTCGACGATTCCATTCTTGGGTGCTTGGTTTGGCCCTTGTTCCTGTAACTCGAATCCTATCCTGGTAAATCCCATTTTAATTTTACACCATTGTGAACCTTACGCCTTCTTTACTCTTTGATCGAGGTTCTCGGCATTGAAAAATCTTCGTAAACTAAATCACACGTGTATATGTTGACATTTAAGAGATATACAGTCAATAAAATCAAGGGCAATGGTGATATATATGCGGATTAGACACCAAAAAAAGCCACTCAACAAATGGCTACAATTTAAGGAATGTGTTTAGTGACGGCATCAGATTCCTAATTGATGGAGAAAGGTCTGATGGCAAGAAAAAGCTGCTTCTAGGAGGTTGTCAAGTGTTTTCGCTCGACGATTCCATTCTTGGGTGGTTGGTTTGGCCCTTGTTCCTGTAACTCGAATCCTAGCCCCGGTATATCCCATTTTAATTTTACACCATTGTGAACCTTACGCCTTTTTACTCTCTGATCGAGGTTCTCGGCATTGAAAAATCTTCGTAAACTAAATCACACGTGTATATGTTGACATTTAAAAGATATACAGTCAAAAAAATCAAGGGAAATGGTGATATATATGCGGATTAGAAACAAAAAAAAACACTTAACAGATGGCTACAATTTAAGGAATGTGTTTAGTGACGGCTTCAGATTCCTAATTGATGGAGAAAGATCCGGTGGCAAGAAAAGCTGCTTCTAGGAGGTTGTCAAGTGTTTTCGCTCGACGATTCCATTCTTGGGTGGTCGGTTTGGCAGTTGTTCCTGTAACTCGAATCCTAGCCCGGTATATCCCATTTTAATTTTACACCATTGTGAACCTTACGCCTTTTTTACTCTCTGATCGAGGTTCTCGGCATTGAAAAAGCTTCGTAAACTAAATAACACGTGTATATGTTGACATTTAAGAGATATACAGTCAATAAAATCAAGGGCAATGGTGATATATATGCGGATTAGACACCAAAAAAAAAACACTCAACAAATGGCTACAATTTAAGGAATGTGTTTAGTGACGGCATCAAATTCCTAATTGATGGAGAAAGGTCTGATGGCAAGAAAAAGCTGCTTCTAGGAGGTTGTCAAGTGTTTTCGCTCGACGATTCTATTCTTGGGTGCTTGGTTTGGCCCTTGTTCCTGTAACTCGAATCCTAGCCCCGGTATATCCCATTTTAATTTTACACCATTGTGAACCTTACGCCTTTTTACTCTCTGATCGAGGTTCTCGGCATTGAAAAATCTTCGTAAACTAAATCACACGTGTATATGTTGACATTTAAAAGATATACAGTCAAAAAAATCAAGGGAAATGGTGATATATATGCGGATTAGAAACAAAAAAAAAACACTTAACAGATGGCTACAATTTAAGGAATGTGTTTAGTGACGGCTTCAGATTCCTAATTGATGGAGAAAGATCTGGTGGCAAGAAAAGCTGCTTCTAGGAGGTTGTCAAGTGTTTTCGCTCGACGATTCCATTCTTGGGTGGTCGGTTTGGCAGTTGTTCCTGTAACTCGAATCCTAGCCCGGTATATCCCATTTTAATTTTACACCATTGTGAACCTTACGCCTTTTTTACTCTCTGATCGAGGTTCTCGGCATTGAAAAAGCTTCGTAAACTAAATAACACGTGTATATGTTGACATTTAAGAGATATACAGTCAATAAAATCAAGGGCAATGGTGATATATATGCGGATTAGACACCAAAAAAAAACACTCAACAAATGGCTACAATTTAAGGAATGTTTTTAGTGACGGCATCAGATTCCTAATTGATGGAGAAAGGTCTAGTGGCAATAAAAGCTGCTTCTAGGAGGTTATCAAGTGTTTTCGCTCGACGATTCCATTCTTGGTTGGTTGGTTTGGCCCTTGTTCCTGTAACTCGAATCCTAGCCTGGTATATTCCATTTTAATTTTACACCATTGTGAACCTTACGCCTTTTTTACTCTTTGATCGAGGTTCTCGGCATGTAAAAATGTAACAACCCGCGGTAAAACCAACACTTTCATAATATTTCTGACACCCTATTATATCTTAAAATGTCCCAATATGTCTTATATTACACCCCGTATGTGAAAACCGAGCCCGAAATATGTTATAATTTATAAAATAAATAATAAACCCTAAATATTGAGTTAAGGCGGGCCGCGTAGACCCACCCCAACAGTTCACGCGGGCGGTATCAAGGCTGGAACCAGACTCCGCTGATTTCTTTAGTTCAAGCGGGCCTCGTAAGCTTAAGCTTACATTAACGCGGGCAGCGAGAGATCATTAAACGCGGAGACATCCGGTGCTGACACGTGCCGACATCGTGGCGGGTCTACTTGGTGACCAGGACAAGCAATGCTGTTGACTTGAGTCAACGCGGGCCGCGTAAGCCTTAGCTTACTTTTACGCGGGCCGCGTGAGAGTCGTATATCAGAACTATAAATAGATGGCATCGGGTTTCAATTCAGTTCGTTCACATTTCAATTCTAAATCTCAATTTCTATAGAATAGGCATTATAGTCGGGTATTATACCCCTAATTAGCGAGGTTCTGCTCCGTTGTAAATATTATAACCCCAGTTTCGTAAAAGTTACGCTGCCCAATTTTTTTAGGGTTCCATAACAACTGTCGTGGTTCTGCCCCGACGTAGTTGTTGGAATGCCGTCTCGGGGAGGGTATCATTAATAATTTCAAAGGGTTATGATACTAACCAATGTACATTTGTATAAATTATAGATTATATCAAGGAAACCCTTACGCGAAGTCTAAGATAGCAAAGTGAGTTTATCCTCTTTTTGTTAATCTTTTTGGTAATGTTTTACCAAACATTAAATGTTTTACTATGAAATTTAGCAGTGATTGAGTCTTTGTAGTTCTTCAATTACTGCCGGTATGTTGGGGTTTTGTATACAAAATGTACTACACTGTGAGTAGTAAGTCGGGATGACAATACGTTACCATTGGACAATGAGTTAGCCAATGGGTAATATGACCCACAAGTCTGTGAATTGACAGAATTATGGTGGTTTTACTCTGATAAACATTTCCTAACTAAGGTCCTGATGTAAATTCCGCTGCAATATTAAATAACCCTGATACCACCGAAACTCTGTGATCACGTCCGCCCGTTCCCTGGAATCAGGGATCGGGGGTTGCGACAGAAGGTGGTATCAGAGCCTAGCCACTGGTCTGAGCCAAAGAAGTGTTCTGCTGACACTTAAAATTCTGAAATTTGTGTTAGGAAATAAAATTACGGAAATACGTGCATAACTGTATTTATTTGTTATGTGTTATTTGACTATTTGATAGTTTACAGAATGAGTAATCAAAGACCCTCAGAAATGAGTCGTCAGTTGTCTGATTCACCTAAAAGTGAAGGTACCTCATCACAGCTTGCCCTTTCTGGGTATTCTGCTGATCAGGAAGAAGGAGTGTTTGCTTTTAGAGCTCAGTCAGAAGAGCCATTCCCTCATAAGAAACGAGGATGGTTCAGTAAGGAAGCTTTTGCTCGTAGGAAGAGAATCCGAAAGTTGCAACAGCAAAGAGTTTTAGCAGCTGCTAAGCGTAGAACCAATGCCAATACGCAGGATATGCTTAATAGAAGCCTAGCTAATTTTCATATCCTAGCTACAACTGTTGCTGACCCAAGTCTGGAATAACTAGTAGCCCCACAACCACAAAATCCAGAACAACCCATGGAGATAGAAAACCCGGAAAACCAAGTGGAGATGCATGACTTTAACCCAGAAGAAATTCCTAGGGTACCTGCACCAAACCCCCTAGACCCGAATTACGACCCCTGGTGGGACGACAATAGGGACTTTGTGCAACGTTACCCTATCCAGGAATATCCACCCATACAAAACATAGAAGCCTACTCAGGTATGGACCCTTTAGATCCACATTACCATGATAACTATATTAGGGAGATATTAGAGGATCCTTACCAATTTCAGGAACTGTCACCCCCATATCAGGAAACCGCACCCCAGATTCCAAACCCAGTCCGAGAACTTGCACCCCCAATGAGTGCAGAAAATGTCCAAGAACTTAGGACTTTTGGGGAGGAAAGTTTAGAAAGCAGTGAGAGAATGCGTCAGGTGGAAGAGCGTCTCGTATGGAAATACGATGAATACAATATGGATTTTTGGATGAATCCATATCCGTGAATGAGATGGTGAAACGATGGTAGTAATAATAATATTATAAAATAAAATAAAATAAAATATGTGTGTACAGATGCATATTACTATTAGTGTGATTCTATTTCTGTTGGTATTATAATTTTTATTTCAGTACTAATGTGTAATAGATGCATACTAGTATATGAATAGAGTAAAAGTAGCAATGATCTACGTTTTTGGTTAGATTGCGTGTCATGTGATTAACTATATTAGATATTAATTATGATATTAATATGGGATAAATGTTTAAAATTCAGATGGCCGATGAAGGAAATCAAGGAAATCTGAATAATGATAACCAGAGTAACATTAACGTGGTTAATGAAAATCCAAGCATCAATAACAATGGAAACCAAGTGGATAATAGTGCTATCCAACACATAGTAGCACAGGGAATTATAGATGCAATGCCATTTATTCTTCAAACTATTAAAGATGTCGATGATAAAAGTAAAATAGCAGTAAGCGACCCGTTGAACCAGAAAACAGTGTAAACAATGGACCTGTACTTCAATTGCCTATTCCCAAAAGAAGAAGAACCGTGTCTTACGGTTGTTAATATAAAGAATTCTGGTCTTGTAATGTGACAACCCGCACTAAACCAGGTATCCGTACGACTTAATTAATGATTAATTACTGCTTAATTACTGTGCTTGTTTGAACTAACTGATGAACTGCTACTTGATATCTGATACATGTACTTACTTGCATCATACTTTACTTATCGTCACTACATTATTTACATGCTGAACCCTAGTGACAACCATGATGCACAAAAAGCACAGTAGCACAATGGCGGATAACCTATTGAACATGCTGATAAAGCCAGCATCAGGCAGACACTGCCTCTAAGGCCTGTAAGAGCCTGAGATGTTTTGCTACACTAGTAGTGAGTGTAGGGATATAAGGGTTGTGGAACTGCGTCTCTAGGGATAAGTCACAATGACTGGATGTGCCTAAAACGTACTTTAAGTACAAAACTCAGCACTTTACACAATAATTCAGCTTTTAGCTAACTAATAAAGTGCCAAAATATGAGAAAAATAACACTAGACACTTTCCAAAGTGTCAGGAATAAGCTGTGTCACTAAAGAGAGTAATAACGACACTTTAAAGCTTTATTAAGAGCTTTTCATTACTTATCTTTTTCTGAGCCAGTTAGGGTCCCTGAATACCCTAACACCCGCATTAAAGCTCAACACACTAGTAACTAAGTTAAACACTTAACTAACTTAGTTAACCTAACTAAGTAACCAACTAATGGTTGAAATCGAACCAAGGACCCCCCCCCCCCAACCGAATCGGTCACCAAGTGACCCCACTCTTGTACCATGTTGATTCACTAGATCTTGTATGCATGATATCTAGGGGGCACAAGATCCTTTGGTTAATACACTTAGGTTTAGTCTATAAGTTCCACTAATTACACAAGATTATCATCCATCACATTTCACCACAAACACAACTCTCACTCTTTCTCTTTCTCTTTCTCTTTGGCTCTCGGCCGAACCCACACCCACCCATCCATCATATTTTCGATCTTGTTCATCACATTCCATCATTATACAAGCATCAAGGGACGTATACAAGGAGTCTTGGAGCAAGCGGAACGCGAAGGACCTCTCTACTTAGCTTTTATCCACCCATTTTGCGCGTAGATTCTTCCCTAGCCTCGAGCTAGTGGTATGATGTTTAAATCTCTATCTTGACTAATCTAAAGTGGTTAAAAGGATTTGTATCGGTTAAATCTCGTTAAAATAGAAAATGATGCACAAAAGTCTACTAAAAACACTTAAAATGGTGGTTAATAGCTTATATGTTGTGTAAATGATGTAGTATTTGAAATGTGTGATTATTTAGACCCGATCTATGTTGTGGTAGCTCGGATCATCGTTTAACCCGGTATAGTCATGTTCTTGAATCATGACACAAAGCTATTTTAGAAGTAACAAGGGTTAAAAGGTGAAACTCTACCACACATGAAACATGAACTTGTGTAAAAATGTTTTACTTGTGTAAAAGTGTTTTAACTTGTACAATAGTGATTAAAACTAGCAGATCTATGCATCTGCAAGTGGTATTTTCAAAGAACCACGTATCAAAGAAATCATGTATTTTAAAGGATGGATTTTACACTAACACGCATGATTTTTATAAACCACAAGTGTGTAAACACTTGTGAAATGAAAAGATCCGACAAAATAACAGTTTTTGCAAAAAGATGACGGGAAGTTGTATAGATGGATTTTCTCTAAAAACGAGGTTTTTACAAGATCAAATTACCTTATATGAAGATCTACTAAATTTAAAGGGATTTATACCACAGTTTTGGGAAAACTACAAGTTCATGTAAATTTTAGCAATTTACACATATGTTGATTTGTTGTTGTGTTGAAAGTTGTTCTGATCAAATAAAGAAAATTGTTGAGTTGATTTGTTAAAGAAAATGATACGCTTGAAAGCGTGGCCACCTCCAGTTACAGAGGAAACTCTGGCGAAATTTTTCTAAAAACCTAACACTTAGAACTATTTACACTACAAGTGTTAGAATTTTTTTTTTTTTGGCATGTTTTCGAAATATAAATTTCGCCATGACTTTATTTACTAAATATTCGGAGGTGGGATTTTCACAAAGTTTAACGTGATAAATATATATTTTTCACACACTGTTTATGATTATTTCGTGAAAATACATAAATATTATTTTTAGAGTAAAAATAATATTTACGAACGTTAACGAATCCAAAATAATACGAACGCTTTCACCATAAATATATAAGTTACGCTGGTAATTATATTACCACTCGATCGTTAAAACGTAACTTACGCACTTACGGAAATATTTATGAACGCGTATTTTAACAACGTATTATTGGAGAAAAATTATGTAAAATGAAAATATAATATTTTTGAGAAAAATACGTATATTTTTGAATTGGAAATATATATATATTAAGTGAGACTTAATAATAGAGTTAAATGCCATTTTAGTCCCTGTGGTTTGGGCCATTTTGCCAGTTCAGTCCAAAGGTTTCATTTTTAACCTGTGGGTCCAAAAAGGTTTCACAGTTGCCATTTTAGTCCACTGGGTTAACTTCATCCATTTTTTCTGTTAACGAGAAGGCCAATTCGGTCATTTTATATGTAATTCTGTTAACTAAATGAACAATTCAGCCATATAAAATGACCGAATTGGCCTTCTCGTTAACAGAAAAAATGGATGAAGTTAACCCAGTGGACTAAAATGGCAACTGTGAAACCTTTTTGGACCCACAGGTTAAAAATGAAACCTTTGGACTAAACTGGCAAAATTGCTCAAACCACAGGGACTAAAATGGCATTTAACTCCTTAATAATATAATTTGAACGCACATGTATTGAATCCCCCATCCTTAGGAAGGAGATTAACTACCAAGTATATACAGAAAGTAAACACGAAATAGTTGTCAAACTATTTCCCAAAGACTTAAACTAAAAAGCTAAGGCACGGCCGTCCGTCTAATAGAAATTAGCACCTGTAGGTCGTCGCACGGCTGCGTGAGCAGGAGATACTTGGTAGAGACGCTTCACTGTGAGTTCATGTCCCCCTTTTCTCTAACTGTTTTCAGTTTTCTTAACTGCGGGGGTGAAATACATGTTACTTTGTTTACAAGTACTTTACACATGGTATGGTTAACGTAAGGAGGTTTACTACTTAGATCATGTGAATGGGTAGGCAGAAACACCGAGGGACGTAAGCGGTAGATCTATCTGGGTGTAGCGAGCCCAACTCTAGGCCCAACAGAACGGACCTCTAAGAGGACCAACAGAACGGACCTTGAGTGACTTTGTGCCCGACGCATAAATCGGCTAGGTTGAGTCTTCCTACTTGCATTTCACAACATGCTAATGGCCTTGCAAACCAATGGTGATTTCTTTTTCCTTACACTGCTACATACCAGGGAACTTTTATACTTACAAGTGTTTTACATACTCACTTACACATGAACTCGCTCAACATTATTGTTGATTTTTCAACTTACATGTATTTCAGGAAATTAAAGATCTGGCACGGTATGTTATGTTTTCCCGCTGCAAAAAAAGGGTTCCAAGGTCATCCCAGTTTAGGAAATGTGACTCTTTCCTGGACAAGTCACAAAACTTAAACTGCGTTTAATTCATGTTAATGGTTATGTTGTTCAAGACAATGTTTTACGTTATGATGTTGTAAGTCTTTAAGACAATGGTACGTTACTTTGGTTTTAAAACTTAATCAAACGGATGATCTTGCATGATTTTATTTCATATAGCTTTGTTATGATTAAGCTATGGTATTAAGAAGTCACACCAAAATTAACCACGCTTCCGCAAAGCCAGGGTGTGACAGCTTGGTATCAGAGCTCTGATCATAGCGAACTAGGATTCTTTCTCGAGTCTATACTATGATCACTAGGGCTCTCACGAAAACATTTTCTGCATACCACTTAAGTCCAGATCCAAAACTTTTTACAAACAAATGTTGAGCACATTTTATTATTATAGGCTCAGCCTGGAGGGCTGAGGCTCGGTCTGGAGGATCGAGGCTCGGTCTAGGTGACCGAGGTAGTTGAGCACGTTGATTTATTATAGGCTCAGCCTGGAGGGCTGAGGCTCGGTCTGGAGGATCGAGGCTCGGTCTAGGTGACCGAGGTAGTTGGCTAATGAGGCTAGGAAGAGTAGGCTCAGTCATGAAAGCTGAGGCTCGGTCAAGGGGACCGAGGCTCGATCTAAGAGGTCGAGGTGGAGGATAGAGCAGTCTTAAAGACTGGGAGAAATTGGCTAGTGAGACTAGGAGAATGATTTGAATGCTTACTTGGTGACTATGTGATTAACTGATTATATAATTGATTATTATACGTATATGTGTTTGTGTTACAAACGTCATGCTTTCATCAAGTACTAGAAAGATGGACACTACGAATCCCATGGCCATAGTATCAGACGACATAGTTTCATCAAAGCACGAGGTGTACATTTCCGATACTACCGGCACAGACAATGACGACTTTCAGCCCTTTTGCGCTGCCTGAAGTCGTAGCAGAGCCTACTGATGGCCATCTTGTTGGGAATTTGCCCCCTTGCCGCTTATCCTATTGTTAATATGCCCCCTCCCGACGTGGCCTCTGACGACGATAACGATCTACTGGAAGAGGACCCATTCGAGGGCAGGGCCCTATTGCTGCTGGTATTAGACTACTGCATGCGGACGCTCCTGTAGGGGAAACTCATGTCCATTCCCTATCCCAGACTCATTTGAGTTTCTGACATCCGCATCTTCGCACATACAGGGAATGCAGCAACACTCACACGACGCCGACCCTGATATGGCATCATCAGCTGCACCGGATCCCACCCACAGCTTTGAGTTTGATCACGATATTGAGGTTGATCCTGCTTTTTCACCTGGTTTTGATCCAGACCATGACCTTGAGTTCATACACTTAGACCAGCCCTTGGAGGATCCTGTAACCCCCTGTGTTTGTTGATCCAGCTGGTCTTGAGATGGAATTTTTGATCCGGAGTCGGCCGTGGCCCCTGAGCCAGGCGCTGCTCCTGACCCCGCATTGGAGCATGACCCTGTTCATGCCAATGCACCTACTATTGCTCCTTGATTGATCATCTGCTTGGACGAGAAAAAATTTGGGGTAACTGTGCAAGACAATTTATTATTACGGGGGCCCACGTAATAACGATTTGTAGTGCACAGGAATCCTGGTGGACTCTGCGGGTCAAGCTAATGATAACCAATGCAGCAGGAAATAACTTAAACCCGAATGACCAAGGTGATGTAGCCTCGAGTTCATTCTATTACGAGCAACAAGCCAAATTGGCAAGCCTATGTGAAGGCTCAGAAATTTACTTCCCCACTCATACAGTGAGTATATTTGCGTGTGAAATTGGGTGATTACATGATGGCTTATGTCGCTATATACACCTCATAGACAATTGAAACGTTGTCTAACCCGCTTCACACCCCTTCGACAAAAAGGGAATGTCACCCAGGCGTGACACAAACACCAGTACGTTGCCAAGGACAGAAGCCGAGCTGCAAGAACGCATCTCACAGATAAATGCACGACATGAAGCCCTCCGCTCTAAGTACAACGATGGTATTACTGGAAATAACCCTCCAACTGGCTGCACCTATAAACAGTTCCTGAACTGCAAGCCTTTGAACTTTGACGGAACAGGAGGCGCCGTTGCATTTGTTCGTTGGTCCGAAAAGGCCGACTCCATTCTAAGAATGAGTAACTGTTCGCCCCAACAGAGTGTTAACTATATCTCGGGGATATTTCTAGATGGCACACTCTCTTAATGGAACCTCCAGGTTCAGACCCTTGCCACATACGCTACTTATGCACTGAGCTGGGACGAGCTCAAGGAAACGATTGAGAAGAAATGTTGCTTTAGGACTGGAATTTAGAAGCTTGAGGTGGAGTTCAGGAATTTGAAAATGGACGAACCAGAAATTCCTGAACTTGTCCAGCGATCGCACCACTTGTCTAGGGTCGTCCCCTACTAAGTCGTTAACATTGTATGATACAGTTGTGTACTTGTACGCTTACTATGTGGTCTCGTTATATGGCAATCGCAGTACTCTCATCACTTATGATGTTTGATTTACTGTTTAGGTTCTATGACATGAGAGGTTATATGGTTGATTTATTTATAGCATGAGATGTTATGTATTGTTGAATACATACGTACGTTTTACTTGCTATGACCTAACCTACGTGAAACATCTTTTAGAAGATGCCACCAAGTCGCGAAATGCGCATGCCCACCTCAGAGGCGGAACTTCAAGAGATAATTGCTGCAGCTATAGCACGGCACGAGGCCCTACGCTCCGAACCTAGCAAAGGTACCTCAGAAAATAACGGTTGTTCCTACTGGCACTTCCTCAAATACAAGCCTCCGAAGTTCGACGGCACTGGAGGTGCCATGGCTTTTGTGAAATGGATCGAAAGTATGGATTCCATCTTTCAAGTGAGCGGTTGTACACCGGAACAACAGGTCCTATACGTTTCTGAGCTGTTTCTAGATGAAGCCCGATTATGGTGGAATCTTCAGACCCATATAAAGGGTGCTACTGCAGCATATGCATTAACCTGGGGTGAACTAAAAGAAATGAAGCATAAGAAGTATTGCCCCCAAACGGAAACCCAGAAGTGGGAAGATGAATTTCGGAGCCTGATGATGGAAGGTCCAAAGGTGTTGGAGTACGTGCAAAGACTTTATGATTTGTCACGAGTTATTCCGTACCTGGTGAAACCAGAATTAAAGAAATTGGAACAATTCATTTGGGAACTGGCGCCTCAAGTCTTGAGCTTGATGACAACATCAACGCCACCGACAACTATGGCCGCAAGTAAGATGGGCTTGGCACTCGTTACGGAAGCAGTTAGACTAGAAAAACTTGCAAACCCTGACCAGGAGACTCAGGTAGAGTTGTCCAGAAAGAACAAAAGGAAGCTCACCGAAGATACCCGAATGAATGAGGGTGAACAAAGATCTATTCGAGGTTGTTTTGACTGCGGGGACAAAGGGCATTTCAAGAAAGATTGCCCTAACAATAAACAGGCCAATGATAAGATTTACTTAGAAACTGAACCAAGTCGTGCTGAGTGCAAGTGTCACCACAATTATGGATGTCGGAAGCCTAGGTACGGAAGGAAAAGACACAACAAGGATGGTTGTGGGATGAAGGGTCCCAGACAAGGAGAAAACAGTAACAACGCTCAAGGTGGAAATGGGAGGTATCCAGGATGCTTCCATTGTGGGGATGTTGGACATCTTAAGAGGGAATGCCCGAAGTTGAAACAAGACTGTGAAAGGACATCCAACATCGGAGCTTGTGTAGCATGCCAGGATCCAGGCGTGACTACTGGTACGTTCCCTATCAACCAAAACTTTTGCATCTATTTTGTTTGATACTGGCACCGACTATAGCTTCGTATCATTAGAGTTTAAGAATATGCTTGGGTTAGCCGCTAATAAGTTAGATATTCCCTACTCAATCGAATTGGCCAATGGGAAGTTAGTAGAAACCAATGAAGTTATCAGAGGTTGTGTGATCGAATTAGGAGAGCGTGAGTTTGCTTTAGATCTACTACCAGTCCAGTTGGGAAGCTTCGACGTGGTAGTAGGAATGGATTGGTTATCAGGCAACAAAGCTGAGATAGTTTGTCACGAAAAGATTGTTCGTATCCCAACCGAAGATGGCGAGACAATTGTTGTTCATGGAGAGAAGCGTGAGACGCCGTTGAGGATTATCAGCTGCTTGAAAGCAAGGAAGTATTTGCAGAAAGGATGTGTTGCTTTTCTGGCACACATTGTGGATAAAAAGGCTGCTGAGCCAAAGATCGAAGACATCCCTGTTGTGAGGGAATACCCAGAATTCTTCCCAGAAGACTTGCCTGGACTGCCACCTCAGAGGAAAGTAGAGTTTCACATCGATTTAGTTCCAGGCGCCGCGCCGGTGGCTAAGGCACCTTATAGACTTGCTCCGTCTGAGATGCAGGAACTGTCGACACAACTTCAAGAGTTATTAGACAAGGGATTTATCCGACCAAGCTTCTCGCCTTGGGGAGCCCCGGTCCTATTTGTCAAGAAGAAGGACGGTAGTTTTCGAATGTGCATCGACTACCGGGAGCTGAACAAGCTGACGATCAAGAATAGATACCCTCTGCCAAGAATCGATGATCTGTTTGATCAACTACAAGGCTCTAGCTTTTATTCAAAGATCTATCTTCGAT